>JAHDVE020004854.1:80000-162500 GCA_022606495.2 Halesus radiatus
TAAACAGAGATCTGGTATTCCTGAAGATAGTTCTCCGAGGCCGTCGATTGCACCTCACTACGTCTGGTGTGCACCTGCTGACTGCACCTGTGCCATTTACTTCACATTTCATCAACATCTGTTGGTGCCGTTGTCTCCACCATTCATCATCTGATGGGGCCGTTGAGTCCTCATTACATAATCTGTTGGTGTTATTGACTCCACCTTTCATCATCTGTTGGTGCTGTAAACTACACTTTTCACTAACTTTTGGTACAGTTGATCCACATTACATCATGTTCACGTGTTGTAGACTTCGCCGTATCTCTTCTGGAGGAAACATGGACTTCTCACTTCTTCATCCGTTGGTGCAGCTATTGCTCTTTGCTGCATCGTCGCCCATGTAGTGCTGTAAACTGCGTCTCTCTTATGGTGTACTGACGGCACCTCTTGGCACCTCTCGGCACCTCGCCGTCGCTGTCGACTGCCCCGCGTCTGGTGTATCGACTGCACCTCGTGGATGCTGTCAATTGCACCTTCTCTCGTCTGGTGCTGTCGAGGGCTTCGGCTCTTCTCGCGTGTGCAAGCGTCGGACTTTGCAGTGAGTGTTGTCCTCAGCGGCGAACGGTCACTAGCGTCGCGAATCTCATGATCTCTAAATGTAAATGAAATTCATGAAACCTGTGCATAAAATTGTTATTCGTGTTTTATATAAATGTACCGTAATTAAAATTAATATATACGTGGAAATTTTCGCGACTTGAATTGATGTTTTGTTTTCATATTATATAAGAACTCTATTGAATGAATTTCGTTTTTTATGAAATGTATTTAATCTGTTTAAAATAAAATTAATGAAAATTAGCGTTCAACGTGCGTACGAATATACACAGTGGACGGTTATTTTATTCCTCGGTAAGACTGTTAAACATATTCTTTAGAAGTGATTTAGCCAACGGTGATCGCCATTAATCAAACAGTTAGTAGATGTAACATTTTTTACAATAAACACACATTAACGTCGATTAAGTGAACGTGCGTACTGTGTACCTTTAACCTACTAATGTTGTATTATAAGTCCTTGGCGAGAAGTCATGCATTAAATAGATTTTAAACAAAGACAGCCGTATGAAATTTTTATATGAAATATTACAATATGCTCAAATAGTGTTTTTCAATCAATTTTAGGTTTACATTGTACAAAATGCAATAGGATTATGTGAAATTAGTAAATTAATTAGTGTTTTTACTAATTAACGACTTTAAAAATATTTTGTCATTCTGTATAATTTCGCATTCCTAAGGTACCTAAATGCATTACTATTTATAAATTGTTATTCAAATTCAAGTAACTATTACTTGTACAAAACAATTATTTTTTACAATAATTTCCTGAATAATGGTGTTTTTGGGGTTGATATTTCTTAGCGCTACGGAAATTGTCGACTTTCAATAAACATTTACACCTGAAACAAAAAATTTACAGTCAAATCTGCAATAAATCAATTCAATTTTTAAAAGTTATTTATTTGAACTGCCATGTTATGAACACATGATGTGAATTTTATTTTTTAATTTTTTAATCACTTCATAAAATTATGTTTATAGGTATTATGTATTAGTTAGAACTTTATTTGATGCTATTTTGAAATTTAATTTGGTAAATCAATTTCCTATTTAGTGCTTATTCTCTAAGAAACCTATCTGTAAAGCAAAATAAGGTAAGGAGCCGCGGTTCTAAATGAAATCTGTACTTTTTTGGTTGTAGGAAAAAATGTCGCAGTGGAAACTTAAAATTAAGATATTTTATATCATAAAATGACAGCTGTACAATCATTGCACTTGAAAATATTAATCTTCTCACGAAATACCCATTTTTATGATCATGATTACACCACACGCCATAATCACCATAGTTTTTGTACTATCCTTAATTATTTCACCATAGGTTATGGACACTTACATCGGTCATTCATTTCAATTCTAGATTAAGTCCTGGCGGACCACATAGAGTAGGTCGTGTGACATGAAACAAAGGGAAAATGCACTCAACTGCGTGTTATTTATTTGATGAGCTAGATTAGATTGAATGGATTCTATTTCCACGCCAATGTGGCAATATTATTATGGCCACTGAGTGAGAAGAAGAGTGTTCATCCACAGAGTATAAAGTGCGAACGGTTCTGCCTGTATGTCTATTATTGTCTATGTAAATGGCAGGATTACGGCGTGACATTAGGTTATTAAAAGCTATTCACGTGAATAGAATCTACGAGTATTTACGTGAGTAGAAGTTATGCACGTGAATAGGAGCTTTTCGAGTGAGTGGAAGTTATTCTATGAAACCCTGTAACTTTGTATACGGCAGTTTGTTAATAACATCACCCAAAATGTTTTCGGAGCAATCGTGCCTTCTGTCAAGGCAGACGTAATGTTTATAAATAGACATAAATAATTCTTTTAATCTGCTCCGACGGCACGGTTGTGCCACAACCATTTAGCTTGTTGTTATAAATTGCTGTATTTTTGTGTACACCACTTGGTAAATATCGACAAGCCGACAAGTTGGAACACAACTGTGCCTTCTTCGGGGCAGATATATAGTTTTTTTTTAAATATCTGTCTACCCTGAAAAGCACAGTTGTGTCGAAATAAGTTGGCATGATGTTATAAATATGTGAATGTATATTTGGGTACATAACTTGATTTTAAAAAATATTCCAACAGGTTTTGAAACAACCATGCCTTTGTCAGGGGAGACGTTAAGTTTATATCTACATACATATCTTTCCTGACAAAGGAACATGCTGTGCCGAAACCGGTTGGTCTATAAATCAGTTATGTATACAAAGTTAAAGTGTTTCATTGAATTATGTTCCTAATTGCCAAAAGAAGATATTCGGTTAAGGCTCGGAATCACGCTGTGAGGCTGGAATTTGAATCAGCGTCCAGAAGTTCAGTTGAGTGAAGTTTGTTTGTTTGTTTGTTTGAGTCACATGGCGTATGAAGCCGTTAGTGGTCCGCCGGACATAGCAAGGCACGCCGCGTCCCGGGAGATCTTCACGAAACCGCGGAATGTCGACGGGAGGTTGCGCGATGGCTCATCGCACCCTCCCTAGTTCCCCGGTTGCGAGACGAACCCTCTCGGCACCCGCCCTGTCGCGTCGATACCTTTAGTAACTTGACAATGGTTAATTATACTATGAATGTAGTGTACAACGTCGGTACAAACACAGTATAATACGTATGACGTACAAACATATTTTTTATTAACCGAGACGTAATTATAAAAAACCTAGTTATTGTATGTAATAGTGTATTATACACAACATATTCGCCTAAATCGACTTTTGGTGGATACTATTTATAGGTAGGTCTTGTACATTATAACATTATTGTTGTTGATAAATAAATAAATTATGTATTAGTTAACACTACTTCATATTATTAATAAATAAACATTGTAAATAGCTTATACTAAGACGGGGTAAACCCTTTTGTAGGAGACATAAATACATATTTGTGTTTTTAATTAAAACGTTATTATATTGTGATTCCGGTCGGTTTTAGCTGGAGATTTAGAATTTTCCTTCAACACACGCGGAAAAATTAGATAGATATTCCGACATTGTTATGATTCTGTAATATCGGAGCGACCAACATGAAACCTCATTTCAACGGTTGCAGGGAGCTTAGATCTGTCTTTTTTACCGCCTCAAGCATCTCTCTTAGATGCTAATCAACAAGTATCCATTTAAAACAAATGCGGTTGAAATAATATCAACGTTAACCATTTTGATTATGAATAAAAAAAAACAATAATATTTTTTCACAAGAAGATAAAGTAATCAGCACTTAGACAGTTGTTTAAATAATATACAGCACTTTTTTAAGAATGCCTGCTGCAGTTATCATTATCACTATCATGGAGAATTTAAATAAGGTTAGATATGTCATGAAAGTGTGCCGACTGTCGCCAAGCTACGACCAAACTGCACGGACTATCAGAGCTGCACAGCCAATTAATATTATGCGCTTATCGTGTGGGTAGAAACAAAAATACAAATGCGATTTGCAGTAGTATGAGTATGCAATGTTGGCGACACACGTTCATTCCATTAAAGTTTCACGGCATATCTCCATTGTTTCTATTATCTATGATCAATACCGAGATTTAAGAATTGGTAGAAATTTCACGACTTCTTCACTCACCAGCTAACACCAAATGCAAAACAACTGCCAAAATGCCATTAAATATAAATGAATGTAATTATTTTAGATTTATTAAACATAAGGCTGTTTTTATAATATTCAATTAAACACTCAATTGACGCTTCATAAGCACTATTTACTTCGTTCATTGGTTAATCTATGAGTAACTTCATTATTTACGTAAATAAATAATCGTTCAATGAAATTTTCGTTCCAATGAATTCGCAATAAAAAATAATACAGTGGTTTTATTATTTATTTATTTTTTATTCGTGCGCTTTTTGTTTTGACGGTATTAATGTAGGCACAGGGTTGTTACAAAGGCTGCGAAAAGAAGGGGTTTAATCTAGAAAATAAAAATTTATGTTTTTTTTTCACATTTATTTATAACTTTATTCAGATTTCTTGTAAATAGTTTCAAATTTACCTCTGCTTGCTATTTTTTTTTTGTATTATTTACCCTGCCCTGTTTTAAGACTTCTGTTCTTTTTTAATACGTTTGGGGATCGATGCTTACGATAGCTTCCTTTTAAAAAACATGTACATGTAGTTTAAAAAATAACATAGACACAATTGAGCATAGTTCTGTGGAAAGCAGAAAATCAATTCAAATGTGAAAAGTATAATTTCCGATTAATAACAATATAAGTGGATTTTAAAACAAACTATGATAACACCACGGATTCAAAGATTGCCCATTTTCGAATCATTTCATTTTACAAAAGAAAACAGTTTTTTTTTCATTTGTAACCCGTTGTTCTTATTTTTACAAAAACGTTTTTCTACTTTTAGGCTTGTTCTTTGCGACTACAATTCAAAACATTTACTTTTTCTATTGTAAAATAAAATAATGATTGCCCCACTCCGAGATTCAAGTTTGCCTTTTTTACTATTCTAAATTCAAATAATGATTGTCCCACTCTGAGATCCAAATTTATCTTTTTTTACTATTCTAAATTCAAATAATGATTGTCCCACTCTGAGATCAAAGTTTTTTTTTAACTATTCTAAATTCAAATAATGATTGCCCCACTCCGAGATTCAAGTTTGCCTTTTTTACTATTCTAAATTTAAATAATGATTGCTCCACTCTGAGATTCGACTTTATCTTTTCTTTTTCTTTTCTAAATTCAAATATTAATGCGTCTTTCAGAGTTTTACTACACATTTGGTGAAATCATTCTTAACCTACGAATCTTAGTGGTTTACTTATGTAATTGTCTTCTATTCGGGAGATAACGGGTTCGATTCATTTTTAGAATCGGTTAATTTCTACAGAACTACTCTCAATTACATTATTACATCAATTATTGCAGAACTTTTGTGAAACTCTAATAGAATTCAAGAAATCATTCATGAGAACTCTAATCGGATTCTAATAAAGGAATACCGCTATAATTCGAATATTGGATTCTACTTCCTTCCAATTAAGAATATTATTAGTATCATCAACAAATCCAATATGAATATTTTTTTCAATGAAAGGTCATTAGCATAGTCGATTTCAAGAAATGTTTTTTTGAATTTTTCTTCGATGTTTTCTATTATAACCCATTTTAATATTTATAAGATATAATACAATTTGGTTGTGTCATAATGATTTAAAGCAATCAATTCTAGCTAACATAATATATCTATAAATGTACATTAATATGTCTGTCTATTTGTGTCTGTGTGTTCAATATTGCCGTACAACGAAAATATGTAGCTAGCATCAATATGTAGAGTTATGATTGCTTGCTTTATTCATTTCGCCTCTTCTTTTTATTTTTAATCACAAATTTTCACGATTACACAAATTGTTATCACTTACTGCAAACATGTCTATCATTAATGATTATTATTCAATGTTCATTTCCATCACGAGTGTTCATAAAGTAACCATGTCTAATTGTTTATCATCAATGTTCATAATACATGCATTTCCATCACGAGTATTCATAAAGTAATTATGTATAATTGTCTCTCATTAATGTTCATAATACATGCATTTCCATCATGAGTGCTAATAAAGTAACCATGTCTAATTGTCTATCATTAATGTTCATAATACATGCATTTCCATCACGAGTGTTCATAAAGTAACCATGTCTAATTGTTTATCATTAATGTTCATAATACACGCATTTCCATCACGAGAATTCATAAATTAATTGTGTCTAATTGTCTATCATCAATGTTCATAATACATGCATTTCCATCACGAGTATTCATAAAGTAATTATGTATAATTGTCTCTCATTAATGTTCATAATACATGCATTTCCATCATGAGTGCTAATAAAGTAACCATGTCTAATTGTCTATCATGAATGTTCATAATACATGCATTTCTATCTAATTTAAGTTAATGTTCATAACATTTATATTATAAGTTGATATTTCAAAAATTGTTCAATTACGGCTGCTTTCAAAATCAAAACTGAGCGAATGCTAAGATACGTGAGTATTTATCCTTAACGGAAGACTTGGAGAAGGATGATTCAATCCCATATATCTCGGTCTCTCGTCTCTCACTGGTAGGGTTGGTAACAGCAACCTTTTCAGAACCGCTGAGTGGTTTTTCATTTCATGTATGTTACTTCACGAATGTTATTTAAAAGGGAAAAAAAGGTCGTAGAAGGAATATTTATTAGTTGGATGTAATGATAATATTATTACATAGTACGATAAACATAATATTTTCAAAGAGAAAAATATTTGTTACACATTTTTTTTAAATAACTTTTATTTTTATTTACATAAGCTTGGAATTTATCAAAATTAAATCGGAAATATGACCTTATTTGAATGTGTTACGTGTGTTTCACAAAATATTAAAAAATATATGAGAAGGGGAAAAAAATAATTGCAATCCTTTCCCGGTACATTTTTTTAAACTAAAGTTTTGTAATCTGCATTTAAAAAAAAAAAAAAAGTTAGTGTTTGTGATAAATATGGACTAACTTCCAACTTTTTTGTGAGAAAAACCTTCTAAGTATTTTTTGAGGATATTAAACATTTTATAATGTTTTATAAAACATACGTAGGTCGGTCAGAAAAAGTCGTATTTCTTATTTGATTTTGATAAATACTAAGACTATGTAAATTTAAAAAAAAAATTATTACATATTTTTCTCTTTAAGAACATTATGATTAACATATTGAGTAATAATATTATCATTATTTCGAATAAATAAATAATCCCTCTCCCCTTTAAAATACTTCATGAGAACATCGAACAAAAGAACTATTCTGTAAAGCCAATATTACCATGAATGTGTATTGCTGTTTTATAAATTCAAAATATAAGAAACCTGGATGTTCGTGATCTATCACACATAGCTATTAAAAATCGTGAATGCTGATTATTGTAGCATTCTGGAAATATTAGCATCATGATTGTTGATTAATGTAGCACACCGCAAACATACGTAAATATGAATCTTTAAGATTCATTACTATTATATTGACGCAAAGATAAGAAGCACATTTCATAAGAAGTGGATACGGCAGGCATGAACGTGATGAACTTCCCAAGTTATTGTAAGCCGCAAATGAAAGAAGCATCAATGTAGAACCCAGCAAACATATAAATCACTATTGATTGGTGTGATATTTTTTGCATTCCGAAACATTAAGAATTTTAAATTATCATTGCTTTTGCATTCCGCATAAATGAAACTTACGACTATTGCATGTAGCAAAGAATCATGAATGATTGCAAAGAAACTCCTAGGTGCCAAATCAGTGTCATGACATTTGTGATTAATACTCGTCTTTCATTAATTAATTTGTTATAAAGTCGCATAGATGCATAGATTTGTTGCCTTTATTTTAGTCCTTTTACTGCTTGTATAGGTTTCAAGAGATAAATTTAATATAATGTTGATATCCAAGTTAACGTCAAGATCATAATGAAATATGTAGGTAAGTTGACATCTATAATACAAGTTGATTTTGATACATAATGACAAATCAATCGTCTTCCTTATAAGTAAAGTTCCTCGAGGAATATTGCCAACCCATTACGTGTATGTAATTTCAGATAAAGAGTGTTTGAACTTGCATACTCGTTGTAAAATAGAATTGAAATGCTTTGTATTGCTCTTTTGATAAGAGCTTTGCAAAATATTTTGATGAAGGCAATCTAAGTCTATTCTCTCTTTTTAGAACCCATGTACAAAACATCTACAGTATTATTTGCTAAATATGAATTTGAAATTAGTAATGTGCAACTCTTTTTAGTGATCACTTGTAATTATCATAGTGAAGCAGTCTATCGTAATAAAAATCAAATAACGGCTGATTCTCATTTGAAGAACTCTCCTCGTTTTAAGGTGAAAAACACAACACTTTGTAAAATAAACGATTTACGTTTGTTTCCAAATCGTTTGGATTTTTCGTGAGATTCTCAACTCGTGATTTCCTGTATAGGAGTGATTCATCCATACTATCTTATATTTGAATCAATACGATATCATTTTGTAAAAAAAATCATAACAAGTTTATTTATGGTTAATGTTGATGCATATTTAAAGTACTTTAATGAGAATCAGTCGGCCATGTTTATGTCTAAAAAATAATCACTGGATGTTTCAACTATACCAAGGGTATAATCTCAATGTTCCTTGTTCCACCTTGTATGAATTTAGAATATTGATAGTGTATCGGGTATGTGTGTAAGATACTTTAAACAAAAATATTTGCAACTTACTTTAGGAATCCGAGTTGATAATGAATCTATTGTATATGTTTTCATCATCAAAAACTCTTTCTCATTTTTGATATACAATATAAAAAAAAATATGGGAGCTGTGAACAAGTTGGTTGCTGAATGTTTTATCTATTGGCTCTAAAAATGACTAATCATCTCACAAGAAACTTCGTGGTTATTAATCAAAATCTTTGATTTTCATAAATCGTTCTTTAAACAGATGACGAACAAACTTCACGTTATGAATTTCGTCACTTTTCCAAGGTCTACGTTTAATAATCCGCTCAATTTTGCTCAAAATATTGAATATTGTTTAAAAAATAACGCTTCTTGTCTTTAAAATCATTGAATTAGCAAAAATCCTGGAAAATACGGGTGTAAATTTATAAATAAGCGATTAGACTTGTTATTAACTGATAAATGAATTAATATACCTACTACTTTTAAGGAATTTTCTAAGGTATATTATCCATTGTCCATTTGTTTTAAAATGCTACGGTATTCAATTTGAAAGAAGAATTTATGATTGAACGATGTTTAATAAATATATTTCTTATTTACGTTTTAATATCCGGTAGTTGTACGATTTTAGCTTTCATCCGAAAAGGGGAACTCACTTCTACGGCTCACAAATTGAATTAAAAAAAGAACCTTAGTTAAGTCACGAAAGTAGAATTCTTTAGAAAACTTAAAATACTTTAAATTCTCAAACCACGCTTCGGAAAAGTTGCACAACGTTAAATTAAACTATCACCAATAAATAGGTAAACTACGTACTACCGATTTAAAATTTGGGAACGAATAGACTCTGAGCTTTGTAAAAAGTTCAATAAAATTTCCGTTTAACTGAAATTGACTCAACAATGTTATTTGGTATTATTATTCTACTCAATATTGACGAGAAATGCGCAATTTGTGGATGATTTTAATAGTAATAATAATAATAATAATAATAATTGAATGATTTGTATAGCGAGGTTTTATGAAAAATATCACCTCAAGGACGCAGCAAGATTAAATTTCAAAAGATTGATTTGAATTTTTCAGTTGGTTTTGTTACGTTTATCTCATTGAGCTTGACGATGTGGCAAAAAGTTCAAAGGATAGCAAGCACTTTATAGTTCACGTGAAACTGTATCAAAAAGCCGGTCGTCCTCATTCAGTGCATTTATAATATGATATTAAAGGTAGATTAGAATGGAAACGAAAGGCTTGGAACCAGTTTCACAAAAACACTTTAGATAGCAAAATCATTCGAGCTGAGCTTCCAAAAACATTTAGGTGTACATAATTATAAAACTTTAAATAAAATGTGTTGTTTAAGTACCGATACAGTGAACTAAGTTAGGCTTTTTACTTTATTACACGGAATAGCAAAGTAGCATTCGAAGCACACTTTAATAAAAGCAAATTTAAAAACTGTTTAGCAAATATAACGAGCATTATTTTAATTTATTATTTTTAATGCTTCCTAGCGTTGCTGTTACTGATTATTTCAAATTAATTTCTTTCAGCTTTTCTCCCAAATGAAAAGCAACAACGATGACTCATTTCATATTGTGCATCTCCTAAAGGATTCGATTCGTTGCAGTCTCCTCATAGTGCTTTCAATTTCCGTTGATCACAAAATTCTTGCCAATTGTAATTGACATTTATATTTAAAACGATCTTAGTAATACTAAATGTCAGCATTGTTAAAATTTATGCATGTGAATATATAAAAAAAGTACTTATAAGACGTATTTTATTCCCTAAAATAAAGTAACCAATCAAGTTCATTAAAGTCTTTATTGAACCTATACTAACTGTTATAATATAAATTATTATTATTATGATTATTATAATTGTACAAATATTGTTTACGTTTTTTACAATCATTACGACTACAGTGGAAAGATTTACTGGTGTCAAAAAAGTAGAGTATTCCTAACAACTTTACACGAACTACGTCCTTGGGATTAACAAAAAATATCGATTTAAGAATGGGTATTAAAATTAAACAGAATTATTTTTTCTGCGTAGGATCTTAATCATTTTATAAACATTTCGGAATCAGTTCATTCATAGTTTTTGTAAATAGTTTTACTTAAAATCGTTTTATTCATATAAAATGTTCGTTACATTTTTAATTCGGAATTGATAAACTTGCGATTCAAGTATTTACTTTAAAATTATACAAGCATTCAGAGAATTGATTAAAAATTAAAGAATTTAGGTAGTTACACCTATCTAGCTGTATTAGCCGTTTACAAACAACTCGTTATGTATTTAATCTCTTTTTCATATTCATTTTGATGTGAACGAAATAAAATACGAACTCTTTTGATACCAGTTTTTCAGACACTGGTAGATACAATGATATTCACTGGCAAACACCACTTTAATATAAAATGTTATAAATACTGTAATATACTAGTTTAAATATAGACTTAATGTAACTTTTTTAGATCTAAGTTAAAATTGAATGAAAAACAATAATATCGATTGGATATATTATATTATGATAAAGAAATCATAAGAAATTCTGTGAAATTGATTAAATAATATAATGCATTTTATGATAAGGTTTATAGTTGATAATTTCATAAATAATATATAATTATTGTACTATAGTTTAACAAACATAGATATTCAATTCTTTATTTGTATGAGAAGGGGTAGGCACTTATAATATTGTTTATTATAACTATAGTATGTACTGTATAATAAATAAACTATGAATTAAATGTTATGCGTTAATAATACATAATGGCTTTTATTGGTAACTTGTAGAATACATTCCTCCGAAAAAGTAATACATATAATTTATATTTTTGATGTGCCACTTGCTCTTGTAGCTATCACCAAGGCAATCTTCACCCTGAACACTACAGCAGAAAACACTGTACTCGAATTTTATTTTATTTTATATGGGTAACGCACAATAGTTCCAACTGCTCCCAACTATCGGGATCCAGTGAGACTATGGTATCCCCAATTTGGGGTATGTCGTGAGGCTAAAGATATATTGGGGGCGGGAGGGCGATGGGCAATAGGAAGGTGGAAAAGTAAAGGGCTAAGGTCATTTCAAACAACGTTTCAATTCTGAATATTGGTCTGTCTCCATGGCGATATTGAAAGTATTAACCACTCTGAAACGTCCTGCAAATATACTATGTATTAATTTAATGATTCAATTCTGAAATAATACAAATTAATCAAATAAAATTTACGTGTCATGCCGGGATTTGAACCGAGATGATTTGCCGAGGATCGTAACCATCAACCACTGACGTCGTCAAACTCGTCGTCAAACGTTTCGAAGCGTCTTTCGCTAGTGTATTTGATCAATCCTGTACTGAATTATCAATTGCGTTATTTCTCAGGACAAGAAGTAAATATTTATTTTATTTTTATTTACTTAAGTTTTTAATCCAGCAGAACTGTGTTGAACAGAATTGCAGACCCAGTCTTCCATTGAATACTTAATCTAGGTGTATTATTTTTATATTCATTGAAGACAATTTTATAATTCTGTGAATAATATTAAAATACTTTCTAATATCAGTTCAAATTAATCTCTTAATTTTCGATTTCAGTAAGCATAAAAATATGAGTTAATTCCCCTAATCTAACCACGTCTCAAATAGTATTTTTTTTTAACACGCAGATTTTCCAGCCTTCTTAGGCCGGGTGATTTCATATTTTAATCATAGCTTATCCAAAAAATTATATTTAGCCAAAAAATTTAACTCCGTTTCAAGAATTGAATGTAAAAATTTTGTTAAAAAAATAGAAAACCGTTCTAAATAATGCAGGTATATTATTAAAACGATAAACAAAATGTGAAGTTTTGAATACACAAAAGAGTGGTTTAAATATTATTTAAATTAGTCTTAGCAATGTACAAAATGGTTACTTGTATTGATAAATAAGTTATAGTGTACTCAGTCATAAAAAAACAGAGTTTTTAGGAAACTGGAAGGTACTTTAGAAGTTATATTGTGAAACTAGAACCCGGACTATAGTAGCCGAGGGCAAGATCCAACAACGAAACTGGACACTTTGGGTATCTGTACCCACAATTAGTATCTAGAAAACCATTTTTATGCGCATTTTCATACAGGAGATGTTCTTTGGGCTCCGATGGATGAGCTCTGGACAAAGGATATCTGAAAAGAGAACAGAAGGGTAATTCAATTTTTAATTATTAATTATTTTTATTGAGATTTAAAAACCTCATTTCAATATTTAATCATTGTAGAAAATAATATTAACATAACCTAATTGAAACATGAAAACGGAAAAAAACGACAGAAAATAAAAAGATTTCAGTCTCACCTGGGACTCGGACCTAGGACCTCTGCCTATCCGGGTTTAATAATATGGGATAAAAAATCTAGAATAATATTGACAAATCTTGAATTTGAGATATGATAACGATGAAGATGAAATAAATTGAACTGTTCTCATTAGCTAAGTTAGTTAATCGGTTACCCTGGATAGACAGAGATCCTGGGTTCGAGTCCCAGATGCGACTGAAATCTTTTTATTTTCTGTCGTTTTTTTTCCGTTTTCATGTTTCATTTAGGTTATGTTAATATTATTTTCTACAATGATTAGATAGGTAATTATTTATTATATTAAAATTACAAATTACATACAAACAACAACAAAAAGTAGCAAGAGAAAACAATATTTGAATCAAGTTATATGAAAATAAGAGAATGGAGAATTTTTTTAAATTTTGTAACATTGCTGGCAGAAGATGAGCTATTCTACCTAACACACCAATCAGTGAGATTATTTCTTCTGATACATGATACAGCCAATGTTGGGGAAAGCAATTCCAGAGGAAGTAGAGCATGGAGGCGCCTTGTCGAAACGATGGGTCCCGATCTCGACAACGACAAGGAGAAGAAGATGACGATTATGATTAAGAACATATTACTACAACTTCAAAGTACATTGGTAGGTACGAAGAATTATAAAATTAGGATACTCGAAAATTATTTTCCATTTATAAGAGAAGTTAAGCTACTATTAAAGGGTGTTACTGAAGAATGATGTTTGTAAACCGAGCTACATTCTTATTTTAACCGAGAATGGCCTCTGCAAGTTATATAGTCAGCGCACGTTTATAAGATCCTCGGGGATGAGATGGTTTATATTTTTTTTAATCATTAAATATACCTACTAACCAACCAAATTTATTTTCGTTGCCAATTTCGAAAGATTATATTAAAAAATATATATATAAACACTCTCACTTACGCATTGGTAGACGTTAGGTTTTGAAATGATAGATGATGTGTTTAGTACGTACCTTAATGCTATTTATCCAGTTCTTACCTTCTCCGACCGAACACTACATTTTTTGAAAAATGGAACACAGTGATCTCACAGTGATTTGTTTTGAGTGATCTCTTGTTCGCCAGAAGAAAAACCACTTTCGTGGGAACATGTTCGTTCATATGGATATCGTTCGGTAAGTGTTTGGTTATCCTTGCTCCTTTTACACCATTGTCTATCCCATATTATAATCAACCAAAACCATTATTATTTTTCCGTCGTTGTTTATAGTCCACATACTAATAATAACATAATATATAATAATATAATAACTATAATGTCAGATTTCCATTTCATGCTATCTCATTTTTTCTTTGTTCTACGTTATGTTCTGTCTTATTCTATTCTGTATACATAAACACACACTATGTATTTTTGATCAGTTTAATTTTGTACCATAATGATGCTTGTGTTAAGCGAAACCGGTCGGTCCTAATAAAAATAAATATATCTCGTGGTTATAAACAAAGTCATTGTTTTATTTTCATTAAAAGATAATTCTTTTAGACAGACCTCCCCGGGAAAGAGTATTTTAATCTCTTGGAAAAACTGTCACGAGCAAAAAAAGCATAAAGGGGAAAATTAAGTAGATAGTCACGCTATCAATGTTGTAAAAAACAGTTGGCATGTGTTTGGGTTTTAAAAAAACACATTATTTCTGAAGAAATCATCGACGCTTGTCCATGAAATAATAAATGTGATTCACTGGATCAAATTTCTGCGATAAAACAGTTTAAACTGGCCATTGTTGGGTTGAAAAGCGTCCATAAAGGAAGAGATAAAACACGTCGCGTTGCGTAAAATATATTCTGACATAAAAACGACACTTCGAAAATGGGTTTTTAAAAAGAATATCGACGCCGAGGCAGTTCCGTAAGTTAACAGTTTTCTTCGAGGCGCTAAAGGGTATTTTGTAAAAAGGTTATATTTGGGCTGAAAGCACCATCGGAGATTGTAAATGTTTGGTGAAAGGAAAGTGATGTTAATGCTACGTTCTAACAAAGACGGAGTAGACTGTTAAGATACGTTTCACTTGAGCTTTTATTTTGGTACAGCGGAAGCTGGGATCAAAGAGCGAGGAGATGCCAGCGAGATAGGTGAGTATTTAATTGTTAAGGTATTTTTAGAAAACGTTAAGCTAACATCATTTTGAAAATGTTCTCAAACACCGTTCATACAATTAAAAGATAATATTATCGTTTTTGTCTTTTTTTCTGGAGGAGTATTATGGAGACAAAAATAACGCGTGATTAAATATAATTAGTCATGACATAACTGTTTTTTTAAGAGTTTTATCCGTTGTATAATGTTATGTATTTGCTACCGATTTCAACACGTCCGTGTCATTCACTAGTGTTCTTAAAACTAACTTAAATTAAACAAATACAGAAATAATTAAATATTATTAGGTGATGGTAGTGTGAGTGGTGATTTGGAGGAGGGGGGGCGGTGGTAAGAGTCAAAATAACTAGGAAACATGGTTAACAAAGGTGATTTACGGGGTGCTATTATTTTTTTTTAATAATTTTTTTTTGTTTATTTCTAAATTTAAAGGCGCACAATTTAAAATATGATTTTTATCAATTTCACCAGAAGCAAAAAATTGTGATTTTTTCAGGCACATTGAAACGCCCACAAATAATTTTAATCTGTTTATCTCTTCAGTACATATAAAGGTTTTCACAGTACAAACTAGTGGATTGGGAAATCTTTATAATGCGTTTAGAAAATGTTTTTATTTAGTATTGCTAGGGTTTAGGTTTATTAGTCCGGTACGGAGATTAGCGAATCAAAGATTTCAATTTCCAAAACCGCGAGGAAGGGACTTAGCCTGTTTGGCGCGGGAGGTGGGTATTATGTAAATATATTAATGGAATAAGCCCCTGCCTTCTGTTTGTGAATGTGGCAAAATATTCGGAATCCCCGAGACCGCGAGCATTTATTAGCCTAAACCGCACTTTGCTGTGTGCTGCCTTGTCAATATCTAAATTATTGGATTTATTATTTAGTTCTTAAATACCCACGTAACAAAGCGGTAAAACATTTTTAACAGATCGTGCTTCAAAACATTGTTAAGAATAAAGATGATTTCACCTAATTTGTAATATTTTATTGATTGTGCATTGAATTTATTTCGGTAGGTAGATCAACTAGTCTAATTGAATTAATTACCTAGCTCTGCTCGGAACTGTTCAATTTATTATTGTGATCATTAGATTATTATTTTATTCTAACGTACTGGCTACGAAGATATTAAAAAAAATTAATAATAATTGAACGTTTATCGTCAAATTTATCATTAAAATATCTCCATTAAATACTAACTTCTTCAATTTTTAATTATTAATTATATTTATTTAGATTTAAAAACCTCGTTTTAATATTTAATCGTTGTAGAAAACAATATTAACATAACGTAAATGAAATATGAAATCGGAAAAAATGACAGAAAATAAAAAGATTTCAGAAGCATCTGGGATTTTATTTAGGTTATGTTAATATTGTTTTCTAATATTTTTTAAAATATTATTTATACTTTTTTCCATGTGATTGTTTATATTATATACGTATATGCAAAACTTTTTTTAAAAATTTGTTATTGTTTATTATATTTTTATTTGAATTTCTATTTACCTTTCTGCATTAACGTATAACATATGCGACTGCACTGATAAAAAAGTTTTAAATGTGTAAAGCCCAATTTGATGATTGGTTGATTGGTTGATTGATTGATTGATTGGTCGATTGGTCGATTGGTCGATTGGTCGATTGGTCGATTGGTCGATTGGTCGATTGGTCGATTGGTCGATTGGTCGATTGGTCGATTGGTCGATTGGTCGATTGGTCGATTGGTTGATTGGTTGATTGGTTGATTGGTTGATTGGTTGATTGGTTGATTGGTTGATTGGTTGATTGGTTGATTGGTTGATTGGTTGATTGGTTGATTGGTTGATTGGTTGATTGGTTGATTGGTTGATTGGTTGATTGGTTGATTGGTTGATTGGTTTATTGGTTGATTGGTTGATTGGTTGATTGGTTGATTGGTTGATTGGTTGATTGGTTGATTGGTTGATTGGTTGATTGGTTGATTGGTTTATTGGTTGATTGGTTGATTGGTTGATTGGTTGATTGGTTGATTGGTTGATTGGTTGATTGGTTGATTGGTTGATTGGTTGATTGGTTGATTGGTTGATTGGTTGATTGGTTGATTGGTTGATTGGTTGATTGGTTGATTGGTTGATTGGTTACTCCCGTTTTTCACAACGTTTCATTTTAGCAGCACTATTTCTGGGCCTAAGTATATGTACCCGACAAACCAGTGATTCCTAAGCATATTTAAAATAAAAAATGTAGATGAATTTTTAATTTTTTTTTCACCTAAAAGCATACTGGTACTGAACAGTTGTGGTCGGGGTGGGGGTTTGGCAGTTTTTCGACTGAGTTACCAGTGACGACATATGATTTTTTTAAATTCTTCAATTATTCGTGAAAATTATTAAAAAACCTTTTAAAAAATTGCCGGAGGAATAAATTTAATTAACATTTTTTATTCCAAATATGCTCAGGAATCAGTGGTTAAAGTTTGTCAGGTACGTGCTGTTAAAACCTGTATATATAGATTTTCAGAAAAAGCAAACACATTGTGGATTGACATGGTGTATTAAATAACAAGTCACTTTGTTTTTAATCCACTTTTATTATAAAAAAAGAAGAAGCCGGGGACGTCCGGGGAAGACATGGCACGATCAAGTGAATCAAATACTTGAGTCGGGCCATGTCAGAAGTCGGAATAATAGAAGAGAATGTATGAGACGATGTATGAATGTGAATGAAGCAAGAAGTGTATCCCAAGACCGAGTTGTTTGGCGGTCCGTCCTCTCTACCTACCCCTGCGGGGAAACGGCGTGATGGTTAGTTAGTTAAAAACAAAGTGACTTGTTATTTAATACACCTGTATATATATATATATGGTTCTCAACTGTATCTGATATCTCAACTCATCTTCTTCCCCTTGTTCTATTCGGGTCGGGGACATATTGCCTTGATAAAGCTCCTTCAAGCGTCCCTGTCCTGCGCTACTTCGGCGCACTCGGTCCATATTAGGCACAGCCTCTTGCATTCTGTAGAGTTGCGTCTCCCAACTTTTCCTGATGTGGACCCACTGAATGTATTCCCTCTGTAATCGCACTCAGTGATTTTTGCTGAAATCGGCAATCTGACATTCTTAATGCGTGACTCGAAGTCATTTTGTAATTCCCTAACACTGTTATATCTCTTTACCTTATTTAATAATGAGGCTATTTTATGGGGTCTTATTTGTTATTACGTAGTTAGTATTCAGATATGTAAATAGAGAAATATACTATAAATATTTTAAACTTGTGTGGCACATGCCAATTTTCTTGTAAATTGCTGTGGCCGAAATTACTAAAGCGGAAAAATCTTCCACAGTATTATTTATTTGTTATTGTGTTTAATGTCGTAGAATACAATTTTTTTTGTTTCAAATTTTAACTGAACTAAATTTAATAATTTCATTATTAAGTTCTGAAAGTAATACAGTTTATTATTATTGTAACGGGAATGCTCTGTTTGAAAATGGTTTTAATTGCCGAAACAGCTCAACCGGAGATAACAAAAACGTAAAGCTCAAGCACTACTTTTGAGAAACATTTTCCACCAATACTAAATCACTAAATCGTTCGTTGTTAACAAATAAAAGCTTTGTCGGATTTGGTTAAAATAAATAATAATACTTACGTAAATAAAGCTCTGAACAGTTCTTCAATCAGTGAGTTTCCTTTTGGCAGTAACCTTTGAGTAGCTTCGCAGAGAGCTCGGAAGATACATTGTCTTCCATCATATCCCATACTGAAAATAATTAATTTAATTATAGTGATTAAATTATGTATTTACATCAATATCTTTGATTAATATCAGGCAGAAAAAGTTGTAACAGTATTCATATGTATTAGTTATTCACGGATCCACCGTGAATAACACTAACACAAGCGAAAAACAGATCTTCTCAAAGCTTTGAGCTTTGAGAAGTAATAAACAAAAAAAATATTCGCCTGTTTGTATCTCACACAATACTCGCTGGTTAGAGTAAATAAGTTCAAAATATAACAGAAGCACATAATGCTAAAAAGGTAGGTAAAGATAGGTAATTCCTACAATGGTATTATTAAAATTTTCAGGGTAAAATGAACTTAATCAATAAATAATATTTACGAATTATCTAATCTACAAGAAGCACGGGAGTGTAAAATAATACATATTTCATAAAATACGCCTGTTGTAAAGCAATCCTCATAACTTTATGAACATTATATAATCGTATTTAAAATGTGGACCAATCGTCCAATCGGGCCTTGCCTGAGAGAAAATAATATATAGAGGTACTATAACACGCAAGGGGAAGAAACCAAAATAAGGGGGACGAGCTAAGCGTGCCGTCAATTTAAGTAAAACAGCAACTAAGTAAAAGGGTCAGGCTTGTTTACAAAAAACGAATATTTTGTTTGATTTTTTTTTAATGTTTTGTAATTTGCTTACCGCAGTCAAAATTACGCCAAGAAAATGTGGACGGCAGTGAACCAAAATGGGTGTCACGTGACCTTTGCCTCCAGTCACCGAAGTCGTACTTAGGGTAAGTCTATTAATTCTGAAGTCAGTGGCCGTTGCAATGAAATTTCCTAAATAGTCGCTAGGTATTACGATGTTATCGGAAAAGAGGAACCGGCAATAGCTACTTATTTACATCTGTCTCACTAAATATTTGTTACGAGGTTTTAACGTTAATAATTTGGTGTCAAATTTTTGGTAACTCACTCATTAATAACCATCTCTAGCTTCGTATAGAGATCCCTTCTGTACCGCCTCGCTATCACAGGCCTCGGTATTACGTGGGTCCTCTTCAGGGCATTGATGGACATCGTCTCATTGGGTAGCTCAAAGGCAATACCCCAATTAAGACCCCAGGTGAAGATACCTGGCTGCGGATTGCCGAGTATTCCTACGGTGAGGCAGGCGGCCATCTGAAATATTAAAAATAATGGGATTATTAGGATTGAATGATTTATATTCTTGCTAATATCTACATTGCTCTATGACCAAAGGTAGACTATGTGTAGTTTATATCAAATTTTTCAATTGTTCACGTTGAATATACGAATATAGCCATTTTAAATTGGGGATGGTCCAACGCTCTGTACGCGCCTGCACAGTGCGGGTGTAAACTGTGCGCCTTAAAGTTTAACAGGAATATACAAGCCAAAATATTGCCACAAGCTGTGTATCCTATGTCACCACGAATATAATAGGTAATAGGAATAAAATTCGATTGGAATGCGAAGTCTATAAATATTTGTTCTAAGCTTAAAAAGCGATTTTTTATTTATTTAGTGAAAAATTATGTAAGAAAAGAATTAATCATAAGAATCTTTTTCAAATAATCTTAGCTATAAAGGAGTATTTTTTAACTTGTTTCTTAATTGCGTTCATACTTTTCTAGTGAAAAAATGTAATATTTAGTACCGTTAAATTTTTTACGACGTAATTAACAAATTTACTTTAATTCTTATTAAGTGAATTTCTAAAAAAAGGTTCAATTTGTCAAAGCAATTTTTTTTTTGTTTTCATAACTTGTATTATAGATTAAACGTGATGGCTTCGCCTTAAGCATATACTTAAAGACATCGTTTGAGTGAAATCAATATGAATTAATACATGATTATCATCTTCCTCTGGTTGTCAACTAAACAAATGATCGTACAAGTTCCTCTCCTATTTGCTTACAATGTGTGTTTAAATTTGATCGAGTTATCTATTCAAGAAAATTCACGTACCAATAAATGTTTCTTTGAAATTATTTATCTTCGTACTAAAGTTATCATAATTGAAGTAAACGAAAGCAACCAAAATTAACAGAGCTTTAGAATTTAAATTGATTCTGTGTATTTCATAAATATTTGTGAATTTGTTTGTGATAATGTGATGTTTTCATCTTCAAATATCCCGAAAAAAAATCACAACGTTTTTTTGAGAAATTTGTCTTTTTAGATATTGTTTTTGATTTTTCCTTTATGTACTGAACGCCACTGCCACGTACGAGTATATTGCATGCAATATGTAATTTATACGCAGAGGTAGCTGATATATTTAACTGCAAAGAATGTAAATTTGTTTTAATATTCTTGTGAAGGCTATGTCATATCTTATCAATAAATATTAATGTAATAATTTATTACTTCATTCCTAATCGTAACTCATTTTTACTATTTATGAGCAAAGTATTTACTGCTCTTAACTGCATTGCTATAAACTAACTAACTAACCGTTACGCCGTTTCACACCAGCATACACTTATCGCTTCATTCACATTCATACACCGTCTCATATATATACTATTCTGTTATTCTCACCCTTGACATGTCATGATCAGACTAAAATATTTATTTATTATGATAATTTATTATAGAAAAATAGTTACATTATTTATAACGTATTACTCTAAATGAGTTAGAAAAACTTATTCCGATTCTTTTGACCATGGCACGTCTCCTTCGGAGGTCCCAGAATTCTAATACCAATCACTTCCGCGTCATATATTCTCTTTAGACTCCTTTCTCCGTTCATCCGTTGTACTCTATCAGCACTACATTGCAGAGTGCTAGCCTCGTTTCATATTATGTTAAAGTTACCATTTCTAGTGTTATGTACACACTAGACTTTTCATTAGAGTGATCATATACCGACCCCTGTATAGTATAGCTTCATTCCTCATTAAATAATGTACCTATTTACAGTTCACGATGTTAATCTTTGGTTATCTACTATTTTTTAACAATTGAAACAATTAATTACTGCAGTAAAAATATTTTTAGATCTGCATTAATGACGAGTTATGAACTTTCAAAGGGAACTAGATTATACGGTATTTATGACTGCGTCAGTCATTGTACGATCCCCGACGTCACACGTTAATCAGCCGGCCGGCGAGATTATCAACATTTTGAGATACTTCGGTAGTAATTCAGTTAATTTCCCAAAAATCAAAAAGTGCTGTCCTTCGCATTCTCGCATGTCCTCTAATTAATGTGATACATTTATAAATAACATGAAATTCCACTGTAGCAGACAACCTCATTCAAATACAAACAGATAAACAATGAACTTACCGAGTAGCTGGCACCTTCAGGGAACGTCACGTACCGCCTTCTTCTGGATAATAATGTAGACGGGTCCCTGTTGATCGGGTCAACATCGTCTGATATCGATAACGGTATTGAAGGAAATGTGCAGAACGTCAGGAAAACGAGGGTGTTGGCATTTATATTCATTTTAATAATACAAATTCTGAAAGAAATTACAAAAAAATTATTTTTAACAAACTTTTATTTTTTTATTTTTGCTCAGTAGTAAGAAATTATAGTAAAGACATGTTTTTGCGTGGGTTACTAGCGCTAAGTGTTGAACTGTCAAGGGATGTCAAATAAAGACACGGTTTATTAGGTTTTTTTATTATTTAAATCGTAGTATGGATTGACACCATTCCTAAAATATAAAAAAATCTCTCAATATTGCCCTGGTGAAATTCCACCATTAAGCAGAATCTGAAAATATGGCTCTAGCTATGTTCAGTAACCAAATGCCTTCGAACCTTCTTCAAGATCATATCCTTCCCCTCTCCACGTGTTTGATCCTCAAGATATTCCCCTAACTTTAGAATACCAAAGTCCTACTAGTTATTGAACGTAAGGATTGTTGTACGGTATTGCGCTAAAATTATACTTACAATAATAAATACATAACCCCCTTTCACGTCAACTCAATACAAGGAAACCTAAATCACGAATAGATCATGGATATGCACCGGTGCCGAATGCAGCATCTTCCAGCTAAACACCGTTAGATTAAGCACAGTATTCCCGCATGACATCTGTTTAAAAAAAAGTAAATACTGCACCAGAGTCCAGTCACTAAACACAGCTAAAATCATGTTTCGATGCTGAAAATTATGTTATTTCACTAGAGTGATACTGAAAGTACCTACATTCGTCGAGCGAGACATTTGTCTTTATCTAAGACTGTTTCCGCTCTGTTCAAAATTTGTCATAAAATTATTATTAATTACTCATGTATCGTATTATAAAACAATTGATATCACACAGACTCACCTTTTAACGACCCGTTCTCTTCTATTATTCCACCCCAATCAATGAGCTTTCGCAACAGAATAATAAAATAATAAAACAAACAAACACATACAGCGCTTTTGCAGACAGGTAAAAAAAACTGCCTGAAAGCTCCAAGATTAACAAGTCGATATATCAATTGGTCCGGACCTATTGTCGGCCGGAAGCGAGGAGCGGGCGCTGAAAGGCTAAATGACTGAACCAACGGTAGCAGAAAGGCCGGGGGCACTGGGAGGAGGAGAGGAGCAGAATGACAGCCTGAAAAAAGAAATGGAGCGACAAAACGGGCAGAGATCCACAACAATTTATTGTGAAAATTTTGTCATTACCTTTTTGTGTTTTAGGAAACTTTGTTAAGTTAAGTTCATTTCAATGGAATATATTTTATTATTATTATGTGGGCTTAATAACAAAAGCGTAATATTCGCTTTACATAAATGTTCTTAAAGTCCACAGGTTTCTTTTGAGATGGCTGAAAGCACTTCTATTTATTTTTTTCTTTATTTTCCGAGTTTTTATGTTTCTGTAACCTCAGGTAGGTTCAGACTAAAAATGAGAAATTTTGTTTAATATGCGAATCATGATATTTTTTTTTTTTATGTTTCACTGTATTAATTTGTAATATATGGAAACCTGGGTAATATTTAAGAATTAACACAAAATAATAGAAGGCTTTATAGTGAAGCCACGGACGGATCCTTAATGTAACCTGAAGGGACAAGGTGTACAGGTTATAATAACATTGTTTTAGTTTTCTAACTTATTTTACGGCAACACGTTTAATAAAATCGTTCGTTACTTCATTTTTTAAAATCTCTAATTACTTATGATTTTAATAGCTGACTATATTACTTACCTAAAGGTGATTCGATACTGGTACCACTAGGATTATCATTTATCATGCCAAATAGCTCTTTTGAGGGAAGGCAGAATCTTCGACAAACTTTTCGAGGGTCATAAAGCGTTTCTTTTTAAATGTGTATGAAAATTGCCTTTAACGCCGAAGGAGCCACCAAAACATAGTTAATTAATTGCAGAACTTAGTAATAACGGCATGAAAATTGATTTACTTTAAAAAAATATTTGTTCATATAATAGGGTGTTTCCACAAACTACGGATACCGTTAAAAATGTGTGCTAATCCTTGCTAATCCCACTACAAAACTTCTAATTTTAATATTTTCATTCATAATTATTCATTTAAAACGATGTAAAACCGCACATTCTGAGATGGTTGGAACTGGCTATCATGGTGTAGATAACGCCACTGGCTGGTAAGACGGCTGTCACCGACCTAAGTCGGCGTGGGGTCAACAACGCCATATTCACGAACAAAAACGAGCATCTCGTTTTGGCGGCTTATCAAAATGGCACATTTTAAATCGTTATGGAAAATGTATTCTTAAAAATAAAATAAAATAAAAATACCACCGTTATCGAAATTTAAAATTAAAAAAAAAACAGTTACAATACCGTATCAAACACAAAAACAATTAATAGTCTTGTGTCTTCAACAAATGTTTACAAAAGTGACGAAAAAATAACAGTCAACACTTTTTCAGTCTTCTTCATACATGTCCAAGTTTAAATTAACTTAAAAAGCCGCGAGTCGCCAGCCATCGATTGACGATTTCCACCTAAACGGTAAATGAGATTTAGTATCCGTCAGCAAACATTGTTGGGAACGTCAGCCGGTCATCACTGACCACATCACTCAAGTTCATCAGGCTACATCTTTATCGACGAACTATGAACAATATATCGGAGTTTCGTCATAGGAAAGAATATCTTTTTTTGTTTTTCATCAAGTGGGTCTTATATTATTTGTGTGTTCGTTCGAATCGTTATGTAACTCTTGGAAAAACAGAACATTTATTTAAATACTGGACGTAATATGACTATGTGATATAATATTGACTGATGCATTAAAACAAGAATTATTTAGATACATATCTAGTTTTGAAATTTGACGAAATGTACTACGTATTTATTATTATTTAACACTTATGGTATTCTATTTCTTTCTGATACTGTATAATATAATATGATTACCATAACCTTTCCCTCTACCAGTTTTTCCACTTTATTGTTTATATCTATGTATAATTTTCTACAAAACTTATGTATTTTTTATTTATTTTTTGTTGATAGCCACTTAGGTTTTATTGTACTTTGATGTTAAACTTGTATACTTTTCCTCAAAACTTTGTACATGTATTATTACTATATATTCTTGTCTGTTGTTTTGTGTTATTGTGTTATTGTGTTATTTCTTTTTGTAACACTTATTTAATGTAAATTCTACTCTTGTCCCAAAATTAGTTTTATAACTCGTGGGATTGTTATGTAGCAAGATATAAAATAATAAATTTAAAAAAATATATTTTGAAACGAGGTAATATCTTAAACATTGTAGAATATTGAAACCAATTTTAAATAAAAATAAAACTCACAAAAGAAAACTTTGCATAAAACAGAAAATAAATAAAATATTTAAAAATTATAAGCTTTAAGGCTGAAACATAGATGCCGTTTCTCGGGCTCAGAAGAACACATGAAATTTAAGGCGAGCTTTAAAATTATATGAAGTTTTTGCTGGCTCCAAACCTTTGGATTTGTGTTAAAGTTGACATACTTAACACCTTTTTTTTTAAATCCTCCCAAAGAAAATTCGTAAAAAAATTATCAAATCTATGAGTATTATTCATGCTTGGGTTGAAACTCTAATCCCATTTTCTCAGGACCTATTTCCAATGATCTGCAACATTGGATCTGTGCTTAGATTTAAATCTTCCAAAAATAAAAATAAATTCTTTAAAAACACATAAAATTTTCGGCAATGCTATATTTTTTATGGCTATGCTTTTAAAATTTTCTATGGCATCAGTGGTACTTAGATTTTCCCTAAAACCATATTGAGATGGTGATAATAATATCTTGTACTACCTTTTAATTTTATTTTGATGTAGCGCGTTCGGCTAATATTCTATATTATTTTATGACCAATTCGCAACTATCTAACCGAATGACCAGTAAAGTACTTCATTTTCTACCCTAGTTTCAATGAGTTTTCATTTTTTTCCATTTCTTCTTCTGTCTGTCATAGCTATATAATGAGAGTGTTAATAAAAGTTAGGTATCTCAGATAATTATCTTCTCTGCGATCATGCCCATGATGTTTTCAATCATAAGTTTTCCAAAATCCACAACTGTAGTAGTGTCTCTAAATATAACATACTCATTGGTCTTATGGCTTATGAACAAATTATAAGATAATTTAGTCCTTAGTGTTGGGGGGAAAACAACATATCGTTTTGTTGATAGAATTTTTTCAAGCTGTAATTTGTTCCAATGTGCAAGCAACATAAAGCCTTTCTGACAAGTTCTTATTTGTCGTTTCAGAGGAATCAATCCGACGTCTTTAAGGGATGAAAAAATAAAAATGTTTGCAGAAGATGATATTTCGAAATCTGACATATCAACTTTGTTAGGGAAAGGGCTCAAGTTACTTATAGTTGAATTGAACAAATAAATTTCGTTTCAAAACTAAGGCAGTGTTCTGGAATTTACAGCAGCGATTTTATTAATATGTTACGATTTGAAGCTGTTTATTTATCTACTGAAGGTATTTTACACAAAAAATCCTTTTTTTATTTCGAACTAATACAAAACCTACATTTTTTACATAATATTCAGTAGTTAAAAATCACCATGGCTTTTTGGGACAGCATAATAACTAAGGGGGATTTTATCGAACCCTCGTCACATTTGACGACGTCACCAAATCGGTAGAACCAACGTTTTTTACGCTTGCCACATCAAATTACTATCAACGTCAAATGTGGTGGAGGTTCGAACAACTGAGCCTTATTAAAAATAATAAAAGAATTTAATTTCTTTGTAATAACTTATTGGAGCTTATAAATTTCGTTGTAATATTTTATGAATGATAATATTGTCGAGTCTTAAAATTGAAGTTTGATGTCGATAAAAATGACATACAATAATAAGGTGTCATTAGCTCAGTAGCTAGAGCATTGTCCCGGTAAGATAGAGGTCCTGAGTTCGATTCCCAGATGCGACTGATTCCTTTTTTTATGTTCCATAATTCATTTGAGATTTGTTAATATTATTTTCTTCGGCGATTAAATAATTTTTTGAAAAGTATTGTATACTAGCTTTTATAAATAATTTATATTATTTAATCTTATTTATTAAAGAGTCACTTAGTGCCGCTATTTAAGTCACTCTTTAAGCTCAACTTAAGCGATATTTACGTTAATCAAGTTGCTATCGGGTAGGATTTCTGACAACCCAATCTGATTCATAAAAATTCTAAACATAGTGAAAAACCAGCGGTCACTTAATAATAATAATAAAAGTAAATTTCTATATCGCAGCTTTGTGAAGGTTGTCCTCAAGTGCGCTTTATACTAACTAACCTAAACTAATATAATTGTAAAATAACAGATAAACTACATAGTGTATCTGTTATTATAGTATAAATATATGCAAATTAAAACCATGACATAAAATATTTATGAGCAGATATTATAATATTACAATTTAGAAACTTTGTCAATAAAAATAAAATATATGACAATTAGTTTGTTCGTTCTTTCATATGTCGAATTAGATATCCGACATTTCATTAGTAATAAAGAATCCATCGAATATTCCACCAAATCACTTTATTATTTTTTTGTTGCCAAACCAAACAATTCAATCAAACAAATCTCTAATTTGGACACATAAACACGTCTGACTCAATGACCCGTTTAAAAGTGCCTGAAATATCTGAAATTAGTCCATTGCTGCTGCATTAATGGCCAGCGATCGGACTGTCAATTACCAGCATCGGTGTCGCTTTTTTAATTAAAAAAGCTTTAAATATTTAATGGCCGGCGCAGTACAGTAACCGGCCATGAAAACTGTTAGTTAACAAACTATTAGGGGCAAATATAATATGGTGACGTTTGACTTGCAAAAAGAGTGGGAATTTTTAAAGTGATATTATGTGCTTTTATAAACATATTTGACTATGCATGATTAAAAGATTAATGTTTTAAAAGAGTTTAGGTTTTTCGTGCCTAAAAATCTAAACTCCTTTAAAATATTATTGTCAATTTATTTTGTTAATAAATTTCTTGAATATTTTTTTTCGATACTATAGTTTTAAAATATATGTAAAATGGACATTATGTCACTTTTATGAAAATTACTCTTCCTATCGCTTGATCAGTCAAAACTGACCAACCCTAGAATGGTTAACCCTGGTTAACCCTAGAATGAAAGTGTTCTTCCTTAGCGCATTAATGAAAGCGAAAATTACATTCTACTCCCATTTTAAATTCGGAGTTTTTATCATATCTTTGATTAATTTTTGTGGTTTAAGATAATAAATATTGCGATCACTCATAAAAAACAAATTGATCAAAAATATGCATTATTCATTCGTTTATGGTGTCTGAGAAGCAGTAAATTTCACTCAATAGTTCCCACCATACAATGAGGCTTAAAATTTCCTCAACGACAAAAGTATTAAACTCACCAAAGATACAAAGGCGAAACCTGTTAGTGTGAAGACAAACGCATTGCTGAGGAAAGAACTCTAGGAAAGCATACATTGATAAAAAAAAACTAGCGATCGGTCGCCACTTCAGTGAAAAAGTAATTTAAAATGGAAGAGAACAAATGAAAAAGATTTATCAAAAAGAAAATTTAATACCATTTCACTAAGAAATTTTTCAATGTAACGAAATATGCATCAGCAAAAATGAAATACGTTAATACTTATTGTAGAAACACGTATTTTCATGTATTCTGGAATACCTAAACACTACATTTTATTTATTTTAAATAGGTATATTGGTAATTTTTCACACATAAAATCATACATGACTTATTTTAAACTCATCAACCAAAATCATATCGGTTCTGAACGGCGATCTCCTTAAAATGAACATGTTTTCCAACTGTCCTCTACCATTTCTTCTGTCTCTCCCACACATCTTTTACCATCGCAATATTCCTGAAATGGAATGCCATTGTTCAGTTGTAACTGTAAATGGGCAGTTGAAAATCTTGCACGGCAAAAAAATAACTTTTTTCCATTCATCAAGATTCAGATTTTTTTAAACCATATTTCACAAGTCACATATCAGCTTACTCTATTTACCTTTGCTCTATAAATCCTTATTGACATACTGATGACGTCACGCACCTGGTCACATGTTAATTGACCGCCTCTGCCCAACGAACGGTGCGGCCCTCTCCCAATTATCCATCCAAACACTCTACTCAGACTCGCAGGCTTCCAGACTCGCTAAGGAGACGATCACGGACTTGCCCCGTAAACATCACGACTGTTTCACTGTTTCGCTGTTTGCTGACGGTGTTGACATAGAATGACCTATACGGATGGAACAAAAAAGAATCGTTAAAAAGACACTTCATAGAAAGGTTTTTAATTTAATTTCTGGATAAAATATAATGTTCGGAAATTCGGATCCAAGCAAAGGCAGAGTAATAATAAGGAACTCCAGTCAATTTTGTTTTTATCAATAATGACGTCCAAACTTAAATACCGGTATATTTCGTTTTTTTTTTTTTCTAAAGATAGTTTTCATAGTTAAAATAATTTTGCAAAAGTTTCAATTTTTCAAAGCCCGCCAAAACGCTCCAAACTTATGGCCGGTCGGTTTAGGGGTTAGATTGTCAAATGTCAAAACAAGGATGAGCTTTACCGTATATAATTTTATATTCTTTTCATGGTATACCATGACTAAATATAAGTAATAATATTATGTACCATTTTAGAAACTTTAACTCGAAGAATAATAATAGTATTGAGCATTAAAATTATCAAAACACCCATATTGACAATTGGTTTTGCTCATGAATACTCTAACTTCTGTTAATTATAATAGTATTTTATATTAAACAACAATTATACAACTTGAAGTCACCCAAATTAAGTTAAAATTTCACTATAGCTAAAAAAAATCATATTTAAAATACAAAACAAAATCGAAAAATAAAAATGTCCATACTAATCAAAAAATTAAATACACACATGACGTCCGATGTTCCAAATACAATGGTACCAATATAACAATGTGTTTTGATGAGATGATTATTTATTCATTTTCAAATAATGATTTATAAATTCTACGTATAATTATAAATAATAAAAGTTATGTATTAAAAATTGGGGTCTGCTGATCTATAGGAATATATATAGTCATAATATTTTTCACTGGAATTCCTTATTATGGTTCTTCAGTCGTGAGTTTATTCATAATTTTGTAGGACTTCTTCCCTGGATCGGAAGGTTCTCATACTATTACCCTGTTGAGAGACCATTCAGTCTTTAAATGTTGCAATAAATTTTACAATCCAACAATATTATAGAAAGGGTTCAGCACAAATTCCTTAGTCGTTTATAACAAAGTGTTTGTTTTATTTAATATTTTTTTAATTCATTTTTAACATTTATTTCACTTTATATTTTACACTGTTTTACATATCTAATTTTCTAAAGTAATTTTTTAATTATATACCTGACTATATAAGTAAAGTGGTATATACAAAGTGTATTTTCAATTATGTAATTAATAATGATGCCACAAAGTTATCAATCATTTGAAGAAATTATTTTTTAAGTGTTTTTTTGTTGTAATTTCACAGTTTGACTCATGCATTATGCTTTGGAAATCAATATCATATATTTGCTCTACCATTGTTATATAACATATAGATAAAACAACTGTATTTTATTATTTTCATGTCAAAACCCACTAGGGTAGTAAATAAAAAAATGACTTTACCTATTTTAAGTAACTTGATTTGAGTTCCCAGGTACTTCATAACTATTACATATTCTCCTTTATCTACCCAATTTTCTTTTTCGCCTCACAATATCTCCCGAATATGACTTCCATGGTCCTACGTGTTCTATTCTGTGAGATTCTGATCATTATTTATATGTTTAAGTAGTGTTTTTATTTGTTTTCAACTTAACGCAACTAAGTGTTTTGTCCACCAATATAGAGGAGTTGTTTCTTATTTCCTGAATACATTTGATCAATTCTTACGAAGAACGCTCTATTTTTATTTTAATCGTAATATTTTCCCCTTTTGATGCGCGGTTTAGTTTACCTTCTGTATCCCAGTCCGTTCGTAATAATAAGTGCATTGGACTACGGGTCAATACTCGATATTACCAAATCAGAGCAAATTCACATCACTTAATATTTCCTATGCCAGATCGAATCAATAATCTACTGTAACAATATTGGGCATATTTTCAGCAAATGTATGCTTTTTATTTGCCTAATGTTACTTATGTTTGGCAAATAAAAATGGAAAATAATGTATAACGTTTGAGTAAATTTGATTTGTTATTAGTACAAGCAAACTAATTTAAAGAAAGCGCATTTAATATAGGGGATGCTTAGATGGTTTGGGCATGTAGAGCGAATGAACGAAGAGAGGAGTGTAAAGAGAATATATGACGCAAATTTGAATGGAAGAAGAAACCGGGGACGTCTGAGGAAGACATGGCACGATCAAGTGAATCAAATACTTGAGTCGGTCTATGTCAGAAGCCGGAATAACAGAAGATAATGTATGAGACATTGTATGAAAGTGATTGAAGCAAGAAGTGTGTACCAAGATCGAGTTGTTTGGCGGTCCGTCCTCTCGGCCTACCCCTGCGGAGAAACGCCGTGATGGTTAGTTAGTTAGTTTAGTTAGCATTTAATATTTTTTCAATAATTTAAATTAATTATTATTATTTCACCCATCTTCACTACTCAAGTACGTTTAGAAGTTAACCATTTATTTTTTTAATTCAATTCGTCAATGTTATTTTTACAATCAAATCAAAAATAAAATCTGGTCATGGTAATCATTGACAAGCCAAACTAAGGAAGTTTCATGTAATCTTTTTGGAAAATTTCAAAAGATGTCTTCCTACACTATAACAGTTAGTTGCCAAATCAACGGGTATTTCTAATCTGTTCGGATAATAGTATTAGAAAAAAAGTAACCGGAGAATAAAATGCCATCTACATTTTTTACTTCAAGTAAGCTCAGGAATCAATGGTTAAAGTAAGACAGGTACGTCTCTTAACACGCTAAAGGTGCGTTTCGAGCGACGCCCACTTGTTTACTCCTGATAAATCACATATAGGGGCTATCCCCTCAATGAACACCGAATTAGAGATAGACACGAACGTCTAGAGGCGTCAAGTTGACGTAATGAATTAATCAATACAAATTCATCTTTAAAACTTTAATATTATTATTTACAACTTATGTTTATTCGTGCACATATCTTACTTAATCATAATTTGAAATAGCACATGGAAACGTTTTATTTAATACTTTGAATCTCATTTCTCCACTATGCGCCCAAACATTGGTTTGGGCGCATTAATAATAAAATTCACGGGGTTCTTAAAAAACATATATTTCAATATTTATTCTTAACAAACTTATTACTTTATAAATAAACTAATTTCTGATATAAGCAAAAATATACATGTTTTTTTTTTAATTGGCAAATTATGTCCTTGAATACGACAAGAGTAATTCTAGTAAAGAAAAGGGGCACGTTTCTTCAAATATTTTGCAGTCATCTGTGTTGTGAGCTTCTGTATAGTCGTCAGCTGGTTCTCCATGATCAGGTGCTCTGAAAACAATTAATTAAAATATGATTTTCATAATAATTGGCCATTATAAAAGTCAAATGAATTACAAAAGCTAAGAAATCGTGCATAGGTATGTATGTGCTTTCAAGAAAATCACTTGAATAGAATAATTGGCTCTTACAACGTGTTCATGCATAAGTCGCATTTTCAGCTTTCTTTACACTCATATTATCATAATGATTTTTTGTCCAATTAAGGTTTTTAAGAATATTGGATTTTATTTCTTTTCATATTCGAAATAAAACATATTTTTTATAATGCTCTATTATTTAACGTACCCAAAAACGAAAAAGCTTTCCAAATTAAAATTATTTCTGCTACTGATGGAGGATGAGAGAAAGGTACAGGAAAACATTAAAAAAAATGAATTACGTTTTTGTCTAATGTTCATATTATTTCATATGACGGCAAAGACATAAATGTTTTTTTTATCTAACTAATGCGTTTTTCTACAGTAAACTCTGCTAATCAACTAAGATCATGTAATCAACTTAAAGTTAGAACGACAAAAATGTTTAAATGTTGTCAGTGAAAACTCTTAGATATTTCCAAATTTCTAAGAGTTATATTGTATTCCATACTAAATCGAAGCTCTTCGCCTCTTTTCCTCCCATTTTCCCGTTTCTTTCCAACTAGCAGGAAAGTTTCAAAACAAGTATACAATAGTAAAAATTGGATCCGTCAGCCTGCTTTTCGCTGACGATATAAAACTGCGGTATAAACAAAGATTTTCAGCGCTCAAAATACTACATCGTGCTACAAATTATTAGGCTTTGTTATAAGATCTAGCAAACAGTTTACAAAATCTGAAGCCATGGTTCAACTGCAATATAAGGTCCAAACTTGAGTACGCATCTGCTGGATGGGCCCCATTCCAGAAAAAGTATGTAGAAATATTGGAACAAATCCAAAAAAAAAATTCTCGGATGCACGACTAGTATCCGCAATTTAGTCACCATGAAGATTTGCTCTCTGAGAAGCGCTACTTAAATCTCCAGTCGAGGAGTGGGGCCCTTGCAGTAACGGCGTATAAAATTATACATGATTTGATAGAGAGTCCATACCTCCTGGAATGCCATAAGCTGTTTGTACCAAACAACTACTGTCAGGGGTGGCACCGCGATCTGATATGCATACCACATGTTAGAAGAAACGTGTTAGCTCAGCATAGCATGACAAGTGGTATGATGCTGCTAAATAACATCTCTCTTTATATCTTCAACACAAACCTTGAAGGTTTCAAGAGGCATGCAAAAAATGTAATTTATATCTTGTCATTCCTTATAATTTCATACACATTATAGTTTTGTTCATGTGTATAGTAAATGGTCCAGCCTGTTGTATACAACAAAATAATAAAATAAAAATAAAGTCTTACATAAAATGTTTACAGAATATGAAAAAAAAAACCATGAGGTTTTTCAATATTTTTTTTAAAGAATCCTTAGAGCTCATGGCAAGTGTAAATATTTATCATAATGTTAAAATGCCTTAGTAAAAACTCAAAAAAAAGTTTTCATGAATTAATAAAAAAAAAAATATTTTTAGGTACCTTAAATACTTGCGCATCCACATTTCATTATATAAAACGTTAATACTTTACTTGTAAAACTTGTTGTTTTTCTACTTCAGAGGCCTCGGTGAGAAACATAAATTACATAAACAATTTTATGCCAAAAATATATAAAAAGCAGAATATTGAGAAAAGTTCTCTCCGCTCCCGGCGGCTTGTTGAATAATTCAGTTAGACAGGGAACTTTAGAAAAATGAATGAATAAAGTAAAGCTAATTTTTGGACAAGTACCTGCTTTGCCGGACTATATTTCACGGGACCAAGTTAGCTCAATATATTCCGGAGATTCCGTATTCCGTATATATGCAGAGGTGTTCCAAATGTACAAAGTTTTATAAATTAGAACTGGATATTGAAAATACGGTAATTTTTTTTTTATATGAATACCGCACAAGAGTCCCAACTGCTCCCAACCGTCTGGAGCCAGTGAGACTATGGCATTTCCAATTGGGGAATGTTGTGAGGCTGAAGGTATTGGGGAGGGGAAGGATAAGGGGAAGAGGAAGGTGGAGAAATACCTGGCTATTCAGATCTGGTTACCAAACACGGCTAAAAGCCATTTCAAGCAACGTTTCAATTCTGAATGGGGGTCTTTCACCAGGGCGATACTGAAAGTATCTTCCAATCTGGAACGTGCTCAAATGTACTATATATTATTTTTTTAAATAATTAATTGTGAAACAACACAAATTAATTAAATTTAATTTGATTTGAATTTAATTGATTTCAACTAAAAAAAAAACTAACTAACCATCACGCAGATTCACAAGAATGGTAAACAGGGAACCGCCACGCAACTCTGTCTTGGCACACATCTTCATACATCGTCCATACATACTCTTCTCTTATTCTGATTCTTGACATGACCCAACTCCAGTGTTTGATTCACTCTATTGTGCCATCTCTTCCTCGGGTATTACGGACTACTTCTACCGTTCGCTTCCACGTCATATACTACCCTTACACTAGTTATTTTGTGCATCTGATTTACATGCCCAAACCATTAAATCGTCCCTTTCTTAATCTTATCAATTAAGCTTAAATCAGCCTTGCAGTCTTTCCGATAGCATTTTCCGATGCATCATTTCCTGGAAGGAATATCTGTATTGTCTTTGGAATTATTGGTTCTGAGCGTATCTCTCCGACATTTTTCAAATGAAGCCAACAATAGAAGGATTGGGTAATTGGTAACGTTTCTAATCCGGAATCATTTGAAAGGTTTCGGTTCGTTGAGGTTAGGTTTGGTTTTATAATGGTTTCGGATAGTACGTCATCACCTCACCTCATTTAACCTTATATCAACTTCTCGAGTGGTTCCAAATAATGCGAAAGTGTCAATATTTATCATCTCAGAAGTATATAACAAGCAACATTTTGGAAGGTAGTTTTAAATCCATTGTTGAATTATTTAATTTCCGTATTAAGGACCACGAAGATTTTCTATTGTTTTTAATTAAAAAGTATCATCTAGGAACGAAAGCGAATGTATTTGTATTGGTCATGTCAAGAGTCGGGATAATAGAAGAATATTTATAAGTCGTATGATGGATACTTAGTTATTGTATAATACAGAAGTTTCGTTTTCGATATTCATTTCCATGGAAGATGAAATACAAGTAACCTTTAGCAAAAATGTCTACAGACTAATTATTAAGTATTTTCCCGATATTTGACCTTTTCAAGTAGAACTTTTTTAAGCTTTATTGACACATTAATACATATCCGAAAGTACTATGTAACATAGTTTCGAGACTCTTTGCCCGAGCAAGATGGGTTTATATACTTCGACAATACGTTTCAGAGAGACGGGACGGCTTATAAGGACATCGACAGAAGGGTGAACGCAGGAAATTCAATCAGTGTAGGACTGAATGCAATAGTCGCTAATGAAAAATTGTAAGGGGAGTGAGACTAGTAGTCTATAATGGATACAGCAGCGGCATGCAGTCGATTACAGCTGAAAAGTTATGCCTACCCTGGGAAAAACGAACCACAAAAATAAAATTATTTTTAATTTGTGAATGTTACAAATTTGTAAGAAATGGGTATACCTAGTATGCTCATTTATTCAGTTGGCCAGAACAATCAGAAAAATGCCAATTTTCAAACATTTAATCCACAATTCATTCTCGAACCTAACAAACTACACAGCCTATCTTTGGTCATAGAGCAATGCACGCCACTGGAATAGAGATATCAAAAGTGAAACATATGGTGCATAGCAGTAAGGCATGAAACTGGCAGAGGAAGGACAAAAGTAGACTTAATACGGTAGATTTGTTTTGTTTTATGTGAGCTCCGCACTAAAGTGTAGTAATAGTCGCATTGCCCGAAGCCAGTGGTACTATGGCATTTCCAATTTATTAGGGTATGTTTAGAGGCTGAAGGAAATGGGGAGGCGAAGGAGATGAGAAATGGTAAGGTTGGAATGTGCTTGGCTATTCAGAACTTATCACCAAACTCTGATAATGCCATTTCAAATAACGTTTAGTAAAACCTGAACAATCGTGTGAAGAAAAAAATCAATAAAAAGCAAGTACAATGAACGAAATATTGAAAGGAACTCTTGAATGGTTTTTAATGCCAGTCGATGAAAGAAGAATCGGCGACACCCAAAGAAAATCTGGAACTCTCAAATGAATCGCTTATTTAAATCAACATGACAAAAGAATGTCTATGTGAGATGATATATTCATATAATTATTAGAAGAACTTTATTTAATGTGAATGGAAGAAGAAGCTGGGGACATCCGAGGAAGACATGGCACGATCAAGTGAATCAAATACTTGAGTCAGGCCATGTCAGAAGTCGGTATAACAGAAGAGAATGTATGAGACGTTGTATGAAAGTGAATGAAGCAAGAAGTGTATGCCACGATCGAGTTGTTTGGCGGTCCGTCCTCACTGCCTACCCCTGCGGGGAAACGGCGTGATGGTTAGTTAGTTAAGAACTTTATTTACACCACTGTTTTTAAAATATAGATTTACATATTTCAGAAGCAAAGCTTCTCTCATCAGGATAAACAATATACTAACAATTAATGACATATTTGGTTCAGAGATTTATAGATATTAATATTTTAAAAAGGTGGTGTAAAGAAAGTCTTTCTTATTAATATATAAATAATAACGCCACAAATAAAATTACGCATCTTTCGTTTAAATTATAATATTCCTACAAAACACACATCTAATGGAATTACAAAATAATATAAAAGATATATTTTTAATATATTTCTAAGCCAATGAAGAGAATTGACTCTTGGGTTTGGTGTAGGAGAAAAACATATGAACATAATAATAACAATTATTTTTATAAACAATAATTATTAGCCTGAAACACTCATCCAAATTGAAAAAACCTTCCGAGAAAAGATAAATGTCGCCGACAGGACTCGAACCTGCACCCTTCTGTTACCGTTACCCTTTGCGCTATGCATAAAAAACTTTAGTTTATCAATTAATAATAATAACAGTTAAACACAATAAACAAGGCTACATAAATAATGTATATCTTTAGTACTAAAAATTAGTTAACATTTGAATATGTAAATATGGTTTTAATTGATGAAATTCAGTTTTTTATCAAAGTTTACACTTTTTTTAATTATAATTATTCAGTTTTCTTAAACTCCTTTAAAAATTAAACAATTTTGATATAATATTTTTGACTTAATGATTACATTTATTTAGATTTTTTTAATATGTTATCTTTAGATATTTGCTATATTGAAGCTTTTTTTATAGATGTCTTCAATTTTTTGTACTTATTATATTTTCAACTTGTAATATTTTGAACAATGTTGCTGATGGCAATGTAGACGGTTTTGTCAGTATTACTTTAATATATATATTTTTTTTATATTTTCATAAGTATAAATGTGGACGAAACCGTGTACTGATAGAGAATTGTGTGGCCTTCTATCTGTTCTGCCTAACCCTACATGAAATTGCGTGACAGAAAGATTGTTATTTAATTATAATAATCGTACATTGTGTAGAGTGAATGGCCAGCAAAAATATTTCCGAATTTCAACAAACTTTCATATTATGACTCCAGCTCAATTTGTCGGTTTTTTCACTTCAGATAAAAATGCTTTGCGGATTTCAAATTTCCCCACTTTGTGATTTATCTCATTCTCATGTGTGATTTATGAAACTTCTCTACTACAAGCTACCCGTCAGAAGGGGAAGCCCTTTTAATATTTATGCGTTTTTTGTCGAGATAGACAATTTTATCGCCGTTCCGCCCGAGATGTCTCTGCTTCAGATGTAATCCCAATTTCTCGCCCATAAACTTTGTTGTTCCCGATACATAACAATAAAATGATACTTTATTGAGTGAAGTCGTAAATTCTCCTGATGTTATGTACTGCTACAAATAATGTGATTTGATTTGGGACCAAGATGAAAAATTTGAATGTGTAACGTGGAGATTTGCAGGTAATCCAGAAATATTAATAATTTGAACTAACACTGTTCTCAATACAAGCTCAAATATAATAAGAATAACCATCACACAAAAAAACACGGAAGAGACATGCTATGTACCTCTATGCGTGATGGAAATACTAGTAAGTAAATTAAATGCAAAACAGGATAGCTAATATTTCCGTCACAATTTAGCTGACATTTCCACCACAATGAAGACACTCTATACTCAAGTGGAACTACATTGGGCACGTGACATGACTAACGGATGGCAAAAATAATCACTTCAAAATGATCCATGGAAGAGACACAGTAGGTTCAACTTGGGAGGCAGGTATGGGTACCACCGCCCGGGTACCTTTAATTGAATAACCAACACTTCTCCCATAGGTCACCAAAAGTGATTCGCTACGTTTGATGACTTGGCAGGGGTGACCGGATTCAAAGGGTTTATCCAAGTATTAGCGGCGGATGCATCTCTCCACAAACTGCATGGTGGGGAGATGCATCCAGAAGAAGCCGGTTGAGGGAGACTCCTTGTCCTATCCAGCAGGACCCTCTCAGGCTTACACCGCTGTGGGAGAGATAGAATAATACTTCTAGATTCCTACCCACCGCTCATACTTTTTTATTTCCCATAATTTTTTCTCCTTCCTTCCCTTAAAAATATCTTACACACAGCATCCCCAAAGATGACAAAGTGAGGTTAATGTATTGATTAAAAAAAACGACATATCTATAATAAGCTCTTCGCTGAAGTGGTATCAAGCTAGACGCGAAGCACAACTTATAGGTTTATAGGTGACAAAAATGACCATATTACAAGGAGCCACTAAAAGCTACGCTTGGTATCTCCTTGCATGATAGAAAGGCTAGAAAGTGGATTAGGATCAAGAAAAATGTAGCTGACATCTAGTGGCGTGCACTGCTCTGTGACAAAATGTAGGCTAGGTGTAGATTTTCAGGTTAGTTTATGAAATTGTGTATTGAATATTTTAAAATGGCAATTTTACTGTCATCCTTTACTGATTGTTATGGCCTATTGGATGCGAGATCTTACATATTTCTTAGAAAATAGTCTCATTTAAAAATAATCTATTAATTTTTTATTTCTCTTTACGGTTATTTGTTTTTCCTATAGCTTTTCGGCCTTTATGGACTGCATGTCACTGCTGACACTACGACCACAATATCTACAGTCAAATTCTGATGGTATCCTTGGTCAGGTTAGGTTAGGTAGAAAATAGAAACAGAGGTCACCCATAGATGAGAGGGGCTGACAAGGATCAGAAAAATGTTACCTTAGATTTTGGGTAAATCGAAACATACGGCCGGTGTTAAGCGGGAATTTCAATATTTTCGCCACCTGCATAAGGAGTACGTGATATCTTTTGAATTTTACGACGTAGATCCCCTTAATATTCATTTTGCCAACTACTACTTGGAAATTCCTGTTAAAGCCGGGTACCAAGAAGTGTTGATTGACAAGAGAGTAGTTTAGTGCCCGATTGGTGATACTTTACAAAAAGGCGCATTATTACTGCAGGGATACTCTTAGTATCAATCTGGTTAGGGATTACCTACAATTCAAAATCAAATATTTACTTCAGATGGCTTTAGCTATATTAAGTTACCAGATCTGAATAGTCTAGTAGTATTTCGAACCACAGACGATGCCAGGACCTTCATTTTCGCTTTCTCCTTCCCCTTCCTTATTAACTTCAACCTCAAGGTTCTTAATTAAAACAACAAAAAATATATTAGCTACACACATGAAGCTCCGAGGAAAATAATTTCCTTCAAGGCCTATGTCATCTTTGGGGATGCTATGTCTTTAAAAAAATATATTATTGTGAGAAAGTTTTGGGAAGGAAGAACGCATAAGGGGTGGGTAGAAATCTTGGAGTCAGTGTGTTCAAGAGTGGCGAAAGTATTAATCCATCTCTCCCACTCCGCTGCCAGACGATTGGTCGAGAGTGTTCGACTGGAGAGGTCAAAGGGTCTCCCTCTAACGACCTCTCCCGATCCGATCCATCACGCAATTGGAGGGCAAACGCATCCGCCAAGCCCTGAATAAACCTCACCCCATGAACCCGGACACCCCTGCTAAGCAAACCACTTGGGCAACTATGGCAGAGATGTTGGTTATCCAATAAATACCAATATCCACCCCATAAATTGAATATAATAATATTGTGATATTATGAATCCCCTAGTTCCCATCACATGTAAAAATAAAAAATAAATATATTTTAAATGTTATCTCTTCAGGTTTGCTTATTTATTACCTAACCTGAATTCAATTAAGTCAGAAAATATGAAAGCAATAATTCATTTTTTATCTTTCGGAAATTTTGAACAATTTATTACGCATTTCCAAAGCAAAACTTTGGAAAGGACGAGCCGCTGAAAAGAAAAGTGGTGTAAGGGAAATTTTGTGTACTAAATTCAGTATTCATCAAGCCAGTGGACACCGAGCCACAATTCCGTGGAGGTAGCTTATCATTAAATTATTTATTGTGAAGTCGATAATCCATGTGCTCAAATAGCGAAAACACCCTAACGGTCAACCTCTGGCAATTGAAGATCTCGTGAAATTAGTGCGGTTTTTAAATTCCGAATGTAAACGAAGAACTGTTTTTTGACTGACAAAACAATTTTCGTAATGAGCTAGGAAGATTTAATACACCAATTTAAAAGTTTAAAAAATTAGACTAAACCCTATATTGTTTTTTTTTTTAACTTTTGTAATTTTTTTTTATAAGAATACCCCATAAGAGTCCCAACTGCTCCCAACCGTCTGGAGTCAGTGAAACTATGGAATCCTCAATTGGGGATGTTGTGTGGCTGAAGGTATAGAGGAAGGAGAAGGGAAAGAGGAAGGTAGAGAAATACCTGGTTATTCGGATCTGGTTACCAAACACGGCTAAAAGCCTTTTCAATTCTGAATGGTGGTCTTTCACCAGGGCGATACTGAGAGTATCTTCCACTCTGGAACGTGCGCAAATATACTATATATTATTTTGTTTAGTAATTAATTGTGAAACAACACAAATTAATTCAATAAAATTTACTTGCGCACGCCGGGATTTGAACCCACGACCTTCGTATTCGTAGTCGAGAGCCTTACCCCTCGACCATGGAGGCCGTCGAATGTATAAAGGTTCAAAAGAAACCTGGTCGGGCGGCGACTAAAACATGATTTTATCATTATAATGGATCGATTCCATTTATTTATTTTCTTCTTCCACACATAAAGGTCTCACATCTACCAGCACCGCACAGTGCAGAACAGTACAGTACAGTACAGTACAGTACAGTACAGTACAGTACAGTACAGTACAGTACAGTACAGTACAGTACAGTACAGTACAGTACAGTACAGTACAGTACAGTACAGTACAGTACAGTACAGTACAGTACAGTACAGTACAGTACAGACACAGCATAGACGCGAGTACGGCTGTCACCTGAACTGTCAACTGAGCGTTAGCATCCGCCACAACATGTTTGAGGATTTTATAATCCTCTTCCCATATTTATTATTATTTTATAACCTATTTTCCCTGGCCAATTGAATCCATTTATCATTGTCCATTTTCTCCGTTTTAGCAATATCTGCGTATAATGACGCCAACTGACGAAGATGGCGGAGCAAATGGTGTGTATTCATACTAACTGTGCTGGCACGGCCACAAACAACCTCAAAATATTCTATCCGACAATCTCACCCGATGTTGTCCCGTGCTTGCGCGAATGTGTTACGCTTACGTACGCTGTAATATGAATGTGTTCGCAGATAATGTAGGCAACTAATGTCGTCGTGTCTGTGCTGTACTGTTCTGCACTGCGCGGTGCCGGTAGAAGTGAATTGACTTTAACGCACCCAGCATAGAGAGCATAAATGCAGTGATGATGTAGGTGCGACAATTTTTTATTTTTTTCATATTAAGGGCCCTGTTCTGGTCTCTTTTAAGGATAAGATATTGTTTTTATATTTTTGTTTAAAGACTTTTTGTTTAACTGCGGTTCCATTTCTCGCGGTTGATACCTGTCATTCAGCGAATGATATTCTTTAAAAATGTCGATTTTTGCGTAGTTTCAACAAAAGAAGGACTCAATACTATCAAAATTATTGGCTTTAAAAATCATTAGTGAGTTATTTAAGGAAAAATAAAATTCTATTATTGTACCGAATTAACGAAATTGCGATGTTTGTAAAGTACCTATGCCAAATGCCCGAAACGTTAGATAAAAGTGATTATATTATATTAAAAAATTATAATAGACTGCCGTTTGAAGTAAGTAACAATAAACTATGTGTTTTAAGAACGTGTGTTTTATTTATTAAGTAATATAATTCTTCATAATACTGTGATAATTAAACCACAAACTCCTTTAATTGAATCGGAACCGCAGTTAAGCGAGATGTCTTTAACTCTAAGGATAAGGACAATGTCTTATTTATTTTTTAATGAAAGACAAACATTCCCTGTTTACGAATAACCTGATAATGTTTGAAATTCTCCTAATACCATCACAGTAAGCGGAAAATGTTACTTGTATCGTGATGGGGCACTAAGCCAGCAGAATAGTAATTGAACCCACGATGCCTGGGTGAAACCAGACGCAATTCTAACTCAGCCACTGATCGGAATTTTCCTTAAAAAGAAACTGAATCGGATCCCATGAACGTGTGATTTGATTCAATTTTGTGAGAATTGCATTTCGTTTAAAAGGCTTAAGGAAAACATACAATTTTTCCTTCCAGCCTTCTAGCGTCTGCAAAAGTGCTTTTTCGTCGGGTTAATTAATCATAGCTTCCTGTCGTTTCAGATTATCTCCTCCCGGATACACCATTTGGTCCAGATAGGGGATGACGGCCCTAGGTACAGGGATGCTGCGGGGCGAAGTGGTAACGATGGCTGAATTTCTCCCTTCGTTCGTCTTCAAAGCGCGTGAAGTTATCTTTACTTGTATCTTATATGGGCATTCAACAGTATTTTCCTCAGTGCACTATGACACATAGAAATACGACACTCATATCATACCCTGAAAAAACTTCTCTAAAAGTATGTATGTACCTGATTTAACTTTTTTTTTAAATAAACACGTTTTTAATGCTCGTTGATTAATTAAAACCTTTTAATAATATTAATTATATATAACCTTGTTTCAATTACCGAACGGTTTAACTCGTCTCAATGTAATTTTTTGGAATTACCCCAATATTTCAAGACTCCGTAATACATGATAGGAAAAAGAATTTCGAATTTTTAAAAGTTATGTAGCAATGAATTCCAGAGAGAAAAAGCCGTACATTTTCCAAAACGACGAATCTCATCATTCAAGTGTTTCAGCGAGAAAAAACACAGAGCTTTCTAGATTATGAGAAAAGATTAAATAATAATACATTCAGCGTACATGGTTTTGACTGAAGAAGATATTAGAATTAAATGCAATGTACAATACATCATGAATAAGATACAAATGGAAAATTAAATAATGTGTCACGATTTTTCCCAGAATACTGAATAGATTTAAGGTCTCAATATCTTTCTGAAAAGGTCTTTATCCATCTTGATCTACATCCATGTTTCTCAATGTGGGTGGTACCACCCATTTAAGGGACCCTGAAAGTACTGGGGAGGGCACAAACACGCATAGAGGGCTGCAGGAGGCGGTAGAAGCTTTGCGGAACGCTCATCAGACGTACAATCAATTGACCACTCTCAGCAGAATATATCTCACTGAGCGAGTCGAATAAGTAGTTATTGTCAAAAAATTAATGATAGGTGGGGTACAATGGTACAATACTAACAATACTGGAATATTAAGCCTGGGGTGCGAGGTTCGATTCCCACTAGACTTCCAAAGTGGGAGATTCTCAGAATCACAACGTTAAGAGCAAAACATGGTTTTAAACACGAGTATTTAGTAACCTATTTAGTAGGCGGGTATAGATGGTTTGCTACGACAGGTCACTTAGCAGGGGTGTCCGAGTTCATGGGGTGAGGTTTGTTCAGGTCTTGGCGGTGGATGCGTCTGCCCACCAACTACGCGGTGAGTCAGGTCGGGGGAGGCCGGTTGAGGGAGACACCTTCACCTCTTCAGCCGGACTCTCGACCCATCGTCTTGCACCGCAGTGGGAGGGATGGATTAATGCGTCCATAACTCCTTGACAACACTGACCCCCAGATTTTCTACCCACCCCTCGTACCTTTTTTCTTTTTTAAATTCCTCTCCTTCCTTTTCTTAAAAAGACCCCCCCCCCACACACAGTATCCACAAAGATGACATAGGTCCTGAGGGAAATAATTTTCTTAGGGGCCTCCTATATGGAGTTAATGCATTTAAAAAGCCTTGAAAAGTCGTTTCGAGATAACATATATCCACTATTTTTGTTTAGTTGGGACTATTATTCGTTTACAGAAACATTTCCCCTATTTTCTGGCATAAATCCAGATCATAAACGATTAAGAATAAATCGAGTAGACAAACAGGAGGTGTTATTACAAGTTCAGAACTACTTTTAGATGCTTTGAGACTGTTCTAAATTAGAATAGGTAAAATTATGAAAAATGGGTTTGCATGCATACAAGTAAACGATTGAAAAAATATCCATGAAATATATGTACTTTTTTTCTTGTCATTTTTCGTTAATTTACATCGTGTCTGCAAAGTAAAATTCTTCGCACGTTGTGTCAATATTCAATACAAATTTGTGCTAATTAATTTTAGTTGGGGTGTAGTCAAATTTTAATAAGGCACGGATAAACCCGTATACACAAGGCACAAGGCTACAAGGGCCGGGAGTAAAGGCTGAATAAATAAGGAGCGACACCTGCCATAGATATCCCGCACATTTGGCTTTACAAATTTAGGATCTCTACGCGTAATCGAAAGTATGTGCTGGGATTTGCATAATTTTGGGTTTATTTTAATACTACTTGAGGGTAAGGAAACAAATATGGTGTTTTTGAGGCCATTCTGTTTTCAAAATGTTTTAGCAGACGACACTGATTACCCTCTAGAAATAATATCAACTTTTTTACGTTATTACAGCACAATCTCCTAACTGTTCCGTGCCATTAGGACTATAATATGCCTGATTAAAGATATGTTGGGAGCAGTGGCGCGCAGTCTATAAAGGCTGAAAAGTTGTGCCTACCCAAAAAATTATTCTGAAAAAAAACTCCACAAATAATAATAATAGTTGGATGATTTGTATAGCGCCGTTTTTGTGAAAAATCACCTCAAGGGCGCTGAAAATGTATGGAAAATTTAAATGTACATTTAACACATTTAAATTAAGTTCACAACTAAAGATAATAATAAAAACGGAATTTCTCATGGTCAGAAAAATATTCTATCTTGCAATTACAATCGAAAAGACTGCAGCCTACCCTCGGTCATGGATCAATGCCCGCCACTGGTTGGGAGGGAAATGAAATGTCAAAAGGGAAGGTTGAGAGGTAGGTACCAATGTCTTTATGTCTAGTCATGAAACAAGGGTGAAACCCTGCCAATCTTCCCTGATGATGGGCACTGTAACGCTGTCTGAAAAGTTGGCTAAAAGAGGAGGAAGCGCAGCACGGCATAATACCCTAAAAATTAATCAAGAAAGGGGTTAAAACCAATTCAAAATACGATTCAATTGTGAATGATGGCCTTTCACCATACATATTAAGCATAGTGATCAAAAGAATCTACTATATAACTTACGAAAATATCAGCTTCAGGACATCGTGTGCGAGAAAGGTATTCTTGGGAGCGAGGTACTGATTGGCTTCACAGATTGCTCGAAGGATGCAAGGCTGGCCTTCTACTCCGTAACTGGAAAAAGCAATTAATTTTTGAATAATGATAATATTGTTTTCATGTCCGAAGCATAAAAGAAAATAAAGTGACACCACAACCAAGACCTGTAACTCTAAACAATGATATATTATTTATATCATTGAAGAAGATGATATTAACACATCCCAAATGAACCACGAAACCGAAAAAACAACAAGATTAAAATAAAAAGAAAAATATTTCAGTCGCATCTGGGACTCGAACCCAGGACCTCTACCTATCCGGGGTAACCGCTTAACCAACTTAACTAATGAGACCAGTTCAATTTACGCCATCTACACCGATATCATACTTCAAGTTCAAGACTTGTTAATATTATCCTCCATTTTTAAATCCCATATTATTGGCTGCTATCCTTATGACGATCGCAAAGTTCTACCCGAACACAATTGCAATCGGAATAGAGTCTCGGATATACCTACCCGATTTATATTCATATCACACATTTATTGACTTATTTTACAAGTCTGGAAAGAAATATTCAATTTATTTTTTATAACTTATTGAAGTTTGTAAATCTCATTGTAATATTTAATCATTGATTCTCTTCAAAATTGAATATTATTTATATCATTAAGTCACTCAATATGGACAACAACTTTCTGTTTGGACTATTAACAGGACCCTACTACCTAGGGAGATGCACGCAGTTGTTAGGACTGGAAAGCAGCATAGCCACCTAATGATAAACCAGGTAAACTTCTTATGGACTAGGCGATTGTGAAAGCAAAATGACATAAATGATTGCGTGGGTGAGCTATGCAGCACCTGTCAGAAAATTTTAAAGAAATCACAAAACTTTGATAACTGCGATATTTCCAGATTTTTCTATTATGCGGGGCCCGAATCCTTCTTAAATAATAATACCTTAACTTAAATAATTAAAAACTTGCCTAATACTATCCAATCAGCATTTTATACTAACAATAAACTAAAAATGTATATTTTAACCAACAAAGAAAAAGATAATATTTTGAATGAGTCGGGAGTATATAATATATAAATTGATTTGTTACGATTGCATCTACTTTTAAATAGGAAAGACATCTAGAAATTTTAGTATTCGAGTTAAGGAACACCTGAGGTGTTTAAGTAATAACAACTATTCAGAATTTGCAAAATTATATTTTAGAAACCAATCATTCGTTCGATATAAGTAAAGATTTAAAAATCTTACACACAAATTCAACCGGTTTCCAATTAGATAAATTTGAAATTTTATGAATAAGAAAAAGTATTAATAGCGAATTAAATTTAATAAATAATCAAATATTTTTTTAAAATAGCTATCTCTTAAATTTATTTTCATATAAAAAAAAATTTAATATAATTTTTTTATTCAATGTTTTATAATATTTTATTTTCTATTAGTATTTTTGATTAACTACTTTAATTAATTTTTGTTTATATTTATAATTTGTCTATTCTTAAATTATTGTTCTAATTTTTTCTCATTTGTCTATACTTGAAATTATTTTTTAGTATTCATATATTCCTGAGGATGCATTGCTGTCGAAACATGTAGAAATATTTATATATTTTAATAAAAGCGGTGTATACAAAGTATATTTTTAATTATATAATTAATAATGACGCCACAAAGATACAAATCGTTTGAAGTAATTATAATACTGTGATAATTCAACCACAAACTCCTTTAAAAATGTGTTGCCAATGGAATGGAATAGGAACCGCACTTAAGCAAAATGTAAAAAACCCTACGGATAAGGATAATGTCTTATCCTTAAAAACGAGAATCGGGCCCCTGAAGTACAACGAAGAATCAAACTTTTTACATATATCTATTCAGCAACATCGTGATTAATGATGATGCCCAAACGGCAAAAAAAACTGCCCTCTCCTATCGAAGGTTGGATATCATAAGGACGATTATCACCTGTAGTCTTATGTACTGTGACGTAATGCAGTTCGGCAGAATAAAAGTGTATTCACATCTACCAGCATCGCGTGGGTATTCACATTACACCGTGCAGCATAGCGCAGACAGCGCAGACACAGCGCAGACGCAAGTACGGCTATTAACTGAACTGTCAACAGAGCGTTAGCGTCCGCCACAACATGTTTGAGGATTTTATAATCCTATTCCAATATTTATTATTATTTTATAACCTAAATTTCCTAACCAATTCAATCAATTTATTGCTATCCATCTTCTTGGTTTTAGCAATATGTGCGTCTTATAATGCCAACTGACAAAGATGGCGGTGCTAACGGTATGTTTTAATTCTTACTACAGCACATCAAAATATTCTAGCTGACCATCTCGGCCGGTACTTGTCCGTGCATGTTTGGATACGTTACGCTTACATACGCCGTATTATGAATGTGTTCATCGATATTGTACGCAACTAATGTTCCCGTGTTTGTACTGTACTGTTCTGCACTGCGCGGTATTGGTAGATGGGAATGGACCTTAATTCGGCAGAACTGAACTAGTCGTCCTAGGAAAAAAAATAATATTGAAAAAATTATGTTAAATGTCAAATGATTTTATTTGTTACTTACTAATTGAGGACCTCTTCGAATTTCCCCCAGACCTCTCTCCTCTGCCTGTGATGCAGAAGGTACCTGATGGGTCCAGCCACCTTCATCTTCTTTAGCTCGGCCCAGCTGGGCGTCTTGAAGAATACGTCTATCTCGAGGGAGATGTTCCAGCCGAGGGGGATGCCGAGTAATAGAGCCTTCACTAGGGATATGGTGATCTAAGGGTTCATAAGAAAAATAATATATCAGTTTAGTTGTTTTAAATTACCGGTTGATAATAAGGACACGTCAGACATACGTTTTTTTTATAACGAAATACATTTTTGTTATATACATTTAGTATGTGAACATACAAAGGTTATAAAACAAGTATTTTTTTTTATATTCAGTTATGCAAAAAAAACATAGAAAATTATAAACTAAATGATTACATTTAAAAATAATTTTTTTATATATACTCGTATATGTTATGTTTGAAATTTTCACAGGTGTAAGATGTAGAATAATTTTGTCGGTTTACCCGTTTAATGTAGTCCTTAGTAAGACTTTTTAACTCCTGACGTTTCGGATAAATCACACTGTCCATCTTCAGAGGCCTTATGTCATGAGTTTTGTTTTGAACTGATCGCTTCCGCGTATCTGTTAAATCCAGAAGTCAAGACCTAAGTGAGTATAAATCATTTTAATAGTCTAGGACGAAGCACGCGTGTTGATAAAGGGGTGGGCCTTAAATAAGCTGTTTGCGCGTAGTAACCTGATTGGTTTGATTTAAGCAAGTTGGGAGAAAATTCTTAGAATATATATTGCGTATATAACAAAAAATCCCACATAAGAAAGGCCATTGCATGGGTATACTTGTGTATTAATTAGTAGCAGTAAAAAATAAAATACATTTGTTATATTTTTACTAATATAAATACATTTATATCTATATTCCTTTTACAAATTAAGCAACTTTTTACAGTAGGTTCTGATGAAATAATAGTATGGATTGTAATGGAAAATACGATAAAATAAAATATAACAATAATAATCATTAAAAAAATAATATTTTTTAAATTGAACTTTGAATTTGCAAGTCGTTGTTCCGAAAATGTTTTTTTTCATAAATACGTGGAAATGAATATTGCTTCTGATGTTTTGATTATTTTTTTAATGTTTGCTTGTTTATTTAAAAACAAAACTGTTTAAGGAAAAACCGTATTTGTGTAAATACATGGATGTAGAAGATAAGTTAAATAGAATAAATTAAATAAGAAAATAAGAAAATAAGGAAAATATGATATTATAATAGAAAAGGGTTGATGCTTTGTGTTTTTATCCAGTTTTATACAACTTTTTGGATGTGCTTTAAATACGATATGCTTGAACACTTACATTCTATAGATAGTAGATTATGCATTTTAGGAGCAATTAAAAAGTATGTTCACTCTGGCCTAGTTTTACAGAGAGGTACTTCAAGTACATTATTTATTATGTTACTAAAGCGATTTTTTTCTTCTAGAATATGTATTTATACATGAAGGCTTAGATTTTTAAAAATTATCGAACTCCCTATAAATACTCTCAGGATATGTAATTAATTTTTTTTTCGACGGATTTTTGCAAAACCGTATATGTACTTACGTACACATTTTCTCAAAAATCAAAAAATGTTGCGAAGAATTCCCATAAAATTTTGTGAATGTTTACATGCTGAATATATTAGTAAAATTATTAATTATTTTCATAAAAATTAATAAATCGATTTTGTGGAATGACTGAAAAACTGACAGAAATAAAAAAAACTCTGGAATAATAACAATATTGCTTTATTCCAGAAGGCATGCAGGGGTAGTGCAATGCAATACGTTCCATACGTTACAATAATAACACATACAAAGAAATAATAGAAATAATAGTTTTTTTTCTTTTCTGTGTCTTTTTGGTTTTTTGTTTGATTTCAAGATTTGTTAATATTATTTTAAATGATTAGTAAAATGAAAAATATGAGAGTTGTGTTCAGTAAATTATTTTTTTTTAATATTAAATAATTATTTTTTTAAAAGAAAGACAAACATTACCGGGTTACGAGTAACCTGATAATATTTAAAAATCTCTTACTACCTTCACAGTAAGTGGAAGATGTTGCTTGTGTCGTGATGGAGGACTTAGCGGGAATTAAACTCACGACGCCTGAGTGAAACCCAGACGCGACGCCAACTGAGCCACTGACCGGTCAACTATTATTATTGTTTATTTAGAAAAGCGGGTTATTTATAAAAAAATTCTGCTAGAAATTATTTTTATGCGTGACAGCTTTTTCGCCTTCCGATGGCATTATCAAACTTGAAGGAAAATTTGATAATGACTTCGGAAGGCGAAGCAACTACCACGCGTAATAATAATTTCCCACAGACCTTTTTTAATAAATTAACCATTCTTTAAATAAAAAATAATACTTATTAATATCAACAATAAAAAACTTGAACTTAAAATACGGTCTTACGAATTGTACTTGAAAACAATAAATTATATTCAGTTGTTACTCACGACAAAAGAACTTCCATCTGGAAAGCTCAAAGATCTTTTTTTCCTCGACAAAAGGGCGTGTGTATTCCTGGCACTTGAACATTTTTTAGACACGTCAATTATATTATTATTGTCTTTGTTTTTGGACTTTTCGTTACTAACAAATGTTACGTCACTATTAACTCCCTCTCCACTTATAACACTGACTACGTAACTTAAAGCTAAAATCAAATTCCAAACGCTGAAGTTTAATATATTCATTTTCTCCAAATTCGCTGACATTAATAGGTTATCAAAAATTAGTGCAGTTATGTAATAGTATTACATAAACTGAATTTCCATATTATTTACTTCACTATTATCACATTTCATTAAAAACATTCACAGTACGTTTACTTAACGTCACATTGAACTAATTTCACTAATTTCAACGCCTTGATTGGACCATTACTTCATATTTTTGAACTTGCCTCACGAATGACTTAGTTGGAATGTCTACTCAGATGAAAAACATGAATTGGTTTAAAAATTAACGGATTCCGAACGTTCAATGAACTTTTTAGTGGTAAACGTAAGTCACGCTTTTTCATTATGTGATATTAGCTCTATTGAGATAACTGGAAATACATGGGCGATGATGCATCTGCGCAGCAACTTCCAAATTCAACAAAGTGATATGTCAACATAGACAGGTGGATCTATTGATTTATAATGAGATTTTACAGACGGTTCTTACTTACGTGAGAACAAATTCAGTATTAAAAACTCAGTTATTATACATAAATTACAAACATTCAGACAAAGGACAGATAATATAGAAAATAACAAAAACCTACTCAATGATACATAATACAAATTGTAGCAAAAGACACAGGAGACACAAGTGTTGCATAATATAATTAGTACAATCAGTGTTAGATATTTTTTAAAGTAATTGCAGGATTTTTTCTGAAGCTTTACAAATTATCGACAAAAATGTCTACATTAGTACGCTATCTCTATATAGTCGACATATTTAAGAGGAACGGCTACACGGCCTGTTTGATACAAAACTTAATTTTGAATTAGGGGCCAAAATACCCACCTACATTTAATGAAATATTTTTTAATCGAAAGGGATTTCGAGTGTCTAGTAAGAATAAGAAGTATTTTTTTTTACTCTTGTTATAATTAATAAAATATAAACCATAAAAGAAGACAATTTATTCATATTTTTAGGAGACAAATTAGAAGCTATTTTTGAAAAAAAAATCCCACATCCTACCTCAGGAATATGATGAAGTATACAACAAAATTTAAATGACATCTGAAAATAGTTTTATTTGCGTCAAAATCTGAAATGGAATGGGGCATAAAATTGGCAGAGGAAGGATGAAAGAAAAGGGGTAGGCAGAGAGAACGGACCGCCAAACAACTCGATATTCCCATATACTTCTTGCTTCATTCATATTCATATATCGCCTCATACATTCTATTCTGTCAAGGCCCAACTCAAGTATTTGATTCACTTGATCGTGCCATGTCTTCCTCGGCCATCCCCGGCTTCTTTTTCCATTCACATTCACGCCATATATTCTTCTTGCACTCCTTTTTTCGTTCATTCGCTCTGCATGCTCAAACCATCTAAACGACCCTTCCTAATCTTATTCATTACGCTTACAATAGCCTTGCATTCTTTATGAATCTCAATATTTTTCACACGATCATACATGGTTTTACCACACATTCGTCTCAGAGATCTCATTTCTACGGCATTCCGTTTACTTTCATCCTTCCTCTGACAGTTTCGTGTCGCACTGCCATAAATGATGGTATCAGCACTCCATTGTGGACAGCTAGCTTCGCTTCTTTGGACAACTTTTTGCTAGCGCCAACCGCGTTCTGTCTTCCGTTATGATACGTATATGACAAATTATTTAATTGATCTATTTTTTTATTACTACAGTTTTATTCTTTTCAACGTCTTTTCAACGCGGTGCCCGGAAACTCGTGGTGCAAGCGGGACACTAAATCGCACAGAGAACCCAAGAAAATAAAACAAAAAACGATCAAAGAACTTTTTTTTACACTTCCTTATTTTCTAAACATCGGGTTAAAAAAAATGATTCCATTCTACTTGTCGATTTATTTTAAAGAACAGAAACAGCTGATACTAACCCAGTAGCTACCGATTTTGTTTAAATTTGACTTATAACGAAATTACAAATCAAAAATGGTTATACAACAAAATCGCCTCCAAATTTGATGTAGATTCACCAGTTTCCGGCTTGTAACATCAGTTTTCGGACACCGTTTATACATTCAAGAGAAAACTACGATCCAAGACATTTCGATTTTTTTCCCCTCTTTTTTTTCGGCAACTAAGTGTTAAACATGTAGAACCTGATAGTTACCCCGTAGCAAAGGCTAAGCGGGTACAAATACCCATTAAAAGAACAATAAAATCTTTGTCCAAATGTAGTATTCCTTTTTGTTTGTTGGATTGGTTAGTAATTAAATTTTTTTGTTTTGGTGAAAGTTGGTCAATAAGTTAAATAAGTATTTTAAATAAAGAATGTTTTTGTTTTAACCCACTTTAGTTTACTTATATATATTTCTGCATTCGACCGGTTTCGGTTGGACTCAACCTTTTTTAAGAATGTACACATAAAGAGTAAAATTCACAAAGGAGACAGAGAAAGTGTGGGATAGAGACAACACGTTACGGTAGTACAGGACAGAGATCAGAGAGGTGGCGGTAGAGTGGTAGGTAGAGAGGTAGGGGGAGGGGAGGGGAAGAAAGGGAACATCCTTAAAATCGGACTTTGGGTAAAATCGAATTGTTTATTTAAAATTTGGCAATTATTATTTTTATCTGATTTTGATATTTCTAATGCGTAAGTTATTCCATTTTTAGGTATTATTTGTACTCCTGTATTTTTATCAAAAGAATGGTTAGTATTAATTAAATGTTCGGGAAATTCTGAAAAACCTGTACTTGTTAAACATCTAATGTGTTCTTTGACTCCAATGTTTACATTTCTCGCTGTTTTACCCATATAAATTGCCGGAAATTATTACAATTAAGTTTATAGATGCCAGAATGGCTCAATGTCTCTTCTCTGTCTTTACAATTAATTAAAAGTTTGCCGAAATTATTATTGGTATAAAAAGCTGGTCTTATTTCTGATGGGAGTTTTGATGTACACAGGGAAGAAAACTCACTTATATACAAAATTCTGCGCCATTTGGGAATTAAGATATTACTATTTTTCGATGGTAGATCATTATAGATATATTTATTTGTTGAAATTCGGCAAAGTTTTTGACAATTATATTATGGTCGTATTCGTTATTATTAGCTATTCGTTGAATTTTAGAGAGTTCATTAGGGAAATTATTATAAGATAGTGGTATGTTGACTAGCCGGTGAACCATGCTGTGGAAAGCGGAGTGTTTATGTGACATAGGATGGTTGGAGGTATTATGTATTATGTTGCCGGTAAACGTAGGTTTTCGGTAAATGTTGAAGCTAATTTTGTTATTAATAATAGATAAAGAAAAGTCTAGAAAATTGAAACTGGAATTAATATCTCTCTCTCATTTGAACTGGATTTGTTTCGGGAAGGAATTGAGGAGTGATAGGAAGGTGTTTAACTGGCGCTCTGTTCCTGTCCAAATGCAAAATACATCATCGACATAACGTTTCCATACAAGTACATTTTTTAACAAGGGAGATCTGCATTAAAATATTTTATTTTCTATGCTCTCCATAAAAATGTCAGCAAAAGGAGGGCTAGTTGGAGCTCCCATGGGTAAACCCTCTTTCTGCTGGTACACAACATCATTAAATTAAAAATAATTTTGGTTCAAACAAACATTAAATAGTCGAGTAAGATCATTGGAAAGGTCATTGGGTAAATTAGAATTATTCAGTAGGTTAGCTATTCAGGGTTTACATTCGACTAAATGTACATTAGGAAACAAATTTATTACGTCAAACGAAATGAGTTTAGAGTTAGATAGGAAGACTAAGTCCTTCAAATAATGCACTAATTCCATTGATTTCTTGATTGTGTATTTTGGGAAAAACACACTGGCAGTGTTGAATACATTGATTACAAATCATGCTAATTTAAAATTAGGCGAGTTGCAACATGAAACCACCGGCCTAATAGGGCAATTAGTTTTGTGAATTTTAAGGAATCCATATAACCTGGCTATTTTTAGGTTTTTTATGGAGGAATATAATTTGATCATATGATAGATCTATGAACATTGAGTTTTTACACTCTTTCAAAGCAATTTTACCATTTTGTTGGAATTTATTAGTCGTTTCTGTTCGAAATATTTTTAAATTATCATTATTGAGAAAATCTTTAATTTTACAGTTATATCCTGATCTAGGCATAATTATTACTGTATTTCCTTTATCGGCCTTTGTTAATACTAAGTTTTCACTATTTAACTAGTTTCGAAGCCCTCGCATGAAGGGTTTCCGAATTAAATGTTGGGATGTTTTTGGGAATCAAGTTTTTAGCACTTCAGTACTCTTATACTGGAATGTTCTTGGAGCCATGTGTAACATCGTTTCAACATCCACTGTAACATTTTCAATGGCGTCATTATTGTTGTTTTTGGTATAATGGAGTTTATATTTTAAACCTTTTGATAGGAGAGGCTGTGGGTGAAACTGAACGGAAGAAAGATTTCCGTCGTATAATTTCTTTTCTGGTATTATAGATGTGTTATTTATGGATTTATTTCATTCACATAGATTTTTTTTTTACAAATTAACACGTTTTTTCAAAACCTTTACTAAACGCATAATTCCTACTTTATCGTCAAATAAGTCGCATTCTACTGGGTGAAGGTCATGTACTAGTTCGGTGTGTAGAATTTTTATTTTTAATTTAATATTATTATTTTGTTTATAGGTATTTTAGATCTTCTTTTAACCAGGCCATTTTGGCTTGGTATATGGATGATGCGTTGATGAAAGTTTTTTTTGTATGCACCATTAAAATTTTAATTTGGATAATTAGGAAATACTTTTAACTTTATACACTGTTGATAAAAGATCATTATAAGATCAAATAAGTATGCTTTTAGAACATGTATTCAACTTATAACGGTGCTTAGATAATTTAAACAATATGAATAATAAATAGTATTTGGAATGGTGGCTAAAAGACTTGATGAAAATATATTGACGTGTGAAACGTTTTTTCTGTTTCACCCGCCTTTCATCATTCAATCGGCCGCAGCATGCCGGAGATACGGAGATGCCGGTAACTAACACCTTTAATGAGTTGTAAAGATTAAAATTGATTGGGGGTTCAATATTTTACAAATTCTGTCAATAAATCATAACGTTTTAAATGATTTACACATAAAGTCGTTAATGTGTACATCAAATGTGAATTTAGAATCAAGAGTGATACACACACAATTACAAAATTCTAAAAAACGCAATTGATAGATCTGTGAGAAACAAACACATTTTACCTAGTGCAGAGAAGGGACTTAAAGTTAGAAAAAAAAAATTATATATCAGAGATTCAAAATCTTAGGAGAACATGATACCTAGTATACTGATTCGTCTATATTTTTAAAGCGGTCAAAAAAATTAACAAGAATCATAATTGAATCATTATTAAATGCTGCTCTCAATGGATGTAATTGAATTAAGTAATTTATGTTTAGAGGTAAGTTCATAATAGCCCTAAAATACTTATTTTCTAACCTGTTCTTTTCCTTACCTATTCGCACCTTCACTGCATTCAGTCTAGCGAATTGATCCAACCCGAGGATGACATAATATCACTGGCTCTGGGTATTTCCCACTACTTGAGATTTTTTTTATTAAACTGAATGTCTTGTTTTTGGGAGCAATTGATTATACGATAGTTTATGAAAAACATACGGTTACATAACTTTATTCGAAATATATTTCAAATAACTTCGTATAATAATAATAATAATATAGTTTGAAAGTAAGATTTTTTAAACTTACACATTAAATTTAACATCCTTTCCAAATGTTGATTAGAAGATTTTCATTTTCGGGGATTCGTTCATTTATTTACTGCGAAAGTCAATCCCAGCTGCTACCGTTACCTTTTTCTTTTATGTGTCTCATTGGTTTCATGTTTCATTCTAGAGTTGTTTATATTATCTTCAATATTAAAAAAAAAAACAATTAAAGTGTCTACGATTAACAGTTTTTCGATTACCAAAAAGAAAAAGAAAAAAACGCTGATTTGTATAATTCTAAACAATATTTTTACAATATTATTTTTTTTAGTAAAAAAATATTATTGTATTAAAATAGTTATGGATAAGTCATTTAAAACACACAAATAATAAACATCTCAGATAATACACAAAAATAATAGATAATTAGTTAAAATTAAAATAAATTTTAATATATATTTTGTTAATCCACCTGTAATTGACGATGAGAACAGTGAAGAAAAATATTATTTTAAAATAAAATCATATTCAGATTTAGTAATAAAAAACATTCCCAATACTGTCCAACTATTTATACAAAAAACAAATTTATTTTAAATAGCAGGGATGGAGTGACATTTTAAATAAATCGGGGGTTTATAAATTAATTTTTAGATTTTTTTAGAATTTTTGCTACTAGGGTAAAGGAGCACTTAATATGATTTAGTAATAATAATTATTCTGAATTTGCCAACCACGTTTTGGAAAAATAGAGGTTTACAAATTGTAATAATAATAATAATAAAAGTTAATTTCTATAGCGCAGTTTTGTGAAGGTTCACCTCAAGTGCGCTTTACACTAACTAACCTAACCTAATATAATTGTAAAATAACTACATAGTATATCTGTTATTATAATATATATACAATATGCAAATTAATACTATGACATACAATATTCATGAGCAGGTATTATAAAATAACAATTTAGAAACTAAGGGTGTAAATAATCAAATATATAGTAGGTACAAATAACAAGAGAAAATTGTATGACATTATATACATGGTTTTTCACTGAATACTAATGGAATTAAATAACAAGGAGAGAAAACCGCAACTAAATAAGCTATGGAGGATTAAAAGAAAAAGAAAAAGAAAAAGAAAAAGAAAAAGAAAAAGAAAAAGAAAAAGAAAAAGAAAAGAAAAAGAAAAAGAAAAAGAAAAAGAAAAAGAAAAAGAAAAAGAAAAAGAAAAAGAAAAAGAAAAAGAAAAAGAAAAAGAAAAAGAAAAAGAAAAAGAAAAAGAAAAGAAAAGAAAAGAAAAAGAAAAAGAAAAAGAAAAAGAGAAAGAAAAAGAAAAAGAAAAAGAAAAAGAAAAAGAAAAAGAAAAAGAAAAAGAAAAAGAAAAAGAAAAAGAAAAAGAAAAAGAAAAAGAAAATAAAAAGAAAAAGAAAAAATGTCCTGAAATTCTGTTTCTACGTACATGAATTTATGTTTTATGTCGGATAGGATTTTTTGAATAATTTTGAATAATTTTACATATAAATATAATTGGCTTACAATTAGATAAATTTTAAATTCCAAAAAGTGTTAATAATGAATTAAGTATTATCAATAACCATTTTTTTAATTAGCAATATCCTAAATGTATTCTCACATTATCGTTCCTTGGTTGCTCCATGATTTTGTTTGTATTTCTATTTTCTAATATAAATGTAAGATGTATAGATTTATTTTATATAATTATTTTTTTATATTAATGCCCAATTATTTACCTCTTTCACCACTTACTGTAATTTTTTCTTACGTATATAATTTTTTCCTTAAGTTTATAATTTTTTCTACGCTTACGTCTTTTTTTCGGTATACATCCTGACAAGGAAACCATTGTTTTAGAAATATGAAGATATTTATTTATGAAATAATGCCACAAAACGAATTTGCGTTCATTAAAGAAATATCTAAGTAATTAATATGCCCGTCAACTAAGTATTTAGTTTTCGAAATCAAAACAACACAAAACTAAGGGACTTTTACTGTATAAATTTTGTTTATAAGGACTTCCCGAAGACATGAAACTATTACCTCTTAATCTGACCGAAATACAAATATTATCTTTTCTTATAAAATATTATAGTTCGAGTCTGACAACGGGTTCGTTGCCTTCAGGCTATCCATTAAACAAAAAAAAATTGTTTTTTAAACTAGATTATTTACATAGTTTTATGGGTAGAGATATTCTTGTTTTGCTTTTACTTTATTTTTGGAAGGGTAAAGATTTAATTGAAAATGAACATTCCGGATAAATTTCGGTGCAGTTTCGTGTGTTTTGTAGAGCTTCATCATATCCTTGATGATGATATTCTTCAAATTCTCTTCCTGAAGGTAACCTGTAAAAATTTACTCAAAATCATTGTGCACTCATTGTACGTATATCAATAAAACAAATTCTAAGGAAAAAAAAATGTACCAACTATGGTTATATTTGATATTCGAATAACAAAATAATTTATTTTATTGCTTGCAACAACTGGCAACATTAGTTCGCTTTCTGATTGAAAATCCTTGAGGATCATCAGAACATGCAGTAGAAGTGGTTATTTCTAATTTTGAAACTATCCAGTTAGGGTGGAATTCCATTATAATATGATTTTTTTAAAATTAATATACCTATGTATCTTTCTTCCACTTGTTTATTTCAGACCGGACAGGTTTTACCTTATAACGAACATTTTCATACTGGTACAATTTAAACTAAATATATGGTATATAACATGAGTGAGCACCATTGGCTCTTTCTAATATCGCTCATTCATGACTGGGATATTTGTTTTATTGCTTCGCAATTATATTTGAAACTACTTTCGGGTTGGTTTATTACTTCCAGCGGGATGGAATACATTGTTTTGGTTTAATACAGGATAAAAACTGCTTTAACTCGTTTATCAAACTAGAAGGAAATCACAAAAAAAACGAAATTAACATCTGTTTAAAATATAGCTGACAAAATAGACATTAATTTTTTTAAAACCCATGGACTGAGTAACAATATGCATGCATATAAATTGATTTTTTAAATCTATTATATTTTTTATGGTTCTTTTATCTTAGGATAGACACAGCTCTTTAGCATTTACACCTGGACGTCACTTGTGGTTAGTTACGACCTTAGAGTAACAATATATTATTACTCTAAGGTTACGACCGTAGAATAAATAATACACTCTAGAAGTGCTTTCCCGTAGATTTAAAAGGAAGGCGGTGTGACTTTGACCTAGTACCTTTTGATTCTAACCGGAAGAGAGCCATTGAAAATATTGCAAATACATCACTTTATTTCTCTGAAACTGTATTGTATATCACCATTCCATTTAATCAAGATGAAATTATGGGAAACTTTTGGATCACGAAACACGCCAACATCGCATTTATTGTATTCTTCTTTATTCTGAGGTTACGACATTAACGTTTTCTTCTAAAGTCACGTTGCTGACAGCTTAATATTTCACAAAGTTATCAAAAATTTTAAATGTCAAAAAAGCAAAGTATCAAACTTAATTTACCAAAAAGTAGTTTCGCCGAACAATACTGCGGTAATTAAAAGTAGACTTAAATTAGTCGGCATTAATTATTTAGGAACCCGTTTACAAACACGCTCCAGCCTCAGGTAAACAAATTACTTTGTTAACTCCTCCGTCCCCCGGCGTTGAGTTTAACTGATTTCGGTTTTACATAGTATTCCCAAAACTAATTAAAACTTACGTGAAAATAACTCTCATTATTTCCTCCAAGAAGCTTCCTTGCTTTCCCAATCTGTCTTGTCCCATCTCACACAGCGCCTTGAGAACGCACTCTCTGCCGCGATAGCCCATGCTATAAACAACACATACAAAATACAATTAAGAAACAAATTAATATACTTGAAAAGCAATGATCTTAATGTCTGTTTTGATTATGGGTGACGTAAGAACTAGAAATCATAGGCTTTTTAATATATTAGAAGCGTGAGGTTTCAGCATACGCAGACTTAAAATACATCAGAATTATAATTACTGTCAGACATTTAATGGTAGACAGAAATAAGGGCGCTGCGATCATTTAAAGTATTTATAATGGCATCACCAAGATGACTCATAGTAAATTAATTTTAATTTTAGAAAAAGCACAATTCTCCAAGTACATTTTTTTTTATTTAACCAGGCGGTACGTTCCAAAGGGAGATGATTCTACATCATATTCAAGGATTTTTTTTTCTTTATAACGCTTTGCTATGAAGATAATTACGTGGAGTGGCGATTTTTTTCAAAGTTCTGAAATTTATGTATCAAAAATATTCATGTTTTAGAAGTTAGACAAATAAAAAAATAAAAACAAATAGATCAAAACTATAAATTTAGAAAAAAATAACGTTAAAAAATCATGTTTTTTGCGTTGTTACTTTAAAACAAACTTTTATTTATTGAAATTGAACATATTTTAGTTTAATTTACAATAGTAGATTTCTCTTTTAAGCAATGCTTATATAGAGAAGCGGAGTTTACGTATTACAGTTGCATAATAATGTTTCCTATGAGAATTTGAAGAACACATTTCAAATACGTATTGAGTAGCTTGGGGTTGCTTGTGAGATGAGATTTTGTAGTTCAAAATAATAAACATCTACAATTATTTTCCAATCCATAAACCAACATGTCATTGCAAGCTCTATAATAATGCAGACAGTAACGATTAAGAAATGCTTACCTATTACGAGTACCAACAATAGTTTTTACTCTATAACGTTTTTGTTTTCTTCGTTACAGACTTTTTTCTCTTTAATATTGAACGTCCCTACTTTGTTTTCGGTGACGAAATAATGCCATCGATTGGGTACACCTTTTCTCCAATATTCTTAAAATTACTTATGGTTTTTCCGCCAAACTAGACCTGTGTTTTAACTGTTGAAATTAGAAAGTAAATCCTTTTCGTCGAATACTGACATCGTTTAACAACACAATATATATTAATTTTTAATTATATTATGTTATTGGAATACTATGTCAATATTATATAATGCTCTATAGTCAAATGCTATATATAAAATATTGATTGAAAAAATAATAGTATTCGAAACCGATTGGTATCCATAAAAATGCAGTGTAGGCAGCACATTATTTTTGTAGAAACATTTGTAATCTTATATTAAATTAATGTTCAAATGATCAACTGAAAGTGCAGTATTTTTAAAAAAGGTTAAAAAATCTTCCTGTTTAAAAATACGTAACAACTCAATGTGGCATAAAAACAACCCAAATTGAGTGCGACACAAGTCAAGTTTTACTTAAATATTGTTCCGCGCTTAAATAATTTTGTAAATGCAACATTTTTTAAAGCCGCTATAATTCCATGAATAATCTCGCATCAGAGCCGAAGTGACGAGACAATCTTTATCCCGACAACTCCGCCAAATAAATTATTCATATTTATTCCAAAATTAATGGACTTACTCACCCTACAATGAGCCTCTCGATTTTTTCGTATAGCCCTCGTCTGCTCATCCTATGAAACTCAACGGTTTCGGAATTCATATATTCGGGAGCTAAGTGTTTTCTATCTTTTTGTTCCTCATGCATGGCTTCTCGATCTATTGGCATCACTGAAGCCCGCTTTTCCTTCTTATTTGGCTTCTCCGTTCTTTCCCCGGTGCTTCTCTTGGCAAACACCGGGTTGACTTTCACCCTTCTTCTCCCGGAGCCCTGAAATCTATTCTTGGAAATCTCATTCGAGTGCTGTAATGGAATATCCTTCTGTTTTGTGTAGTAGTCTTTGGCGAACGGTTGTATGGGCTCTCCTGTCAACCTGGAAAAATTTTAAGAACATATTGATGATATCTACTTGCCATAATAATTCTCTTCTCTTTGTAAGTATCTCCTTTTCAATTGTCTTCCTCACTATATTAAACATTTGGATTTCCATTTAAATTAAAAACAACGTGTAATTACCAAATAACCTTTTATTGAAATTGCATTTCCAAAGAAGTCATTTATTTTTCCAAAAATTTAATACTTTTAGAATTTTGGCTTTAAAATTATAATATATTATGTCGTCATATAAATTTGAGGTTATTAAGTAGTTAATTAACTACTGAAAATACGTCTTAAAAATCGCTGGGAATGGATTAAATCACAGTGGCAGATGCTAGAAGTGATATGAAAATGTAATTTTTTTATGACTTACCAATATTTTCCTTAATTGTCCCGGTAAGACAGAGGCCATGGGTACGATTCCCAGATACGAGTGATATTTTTTTTATTTTTTATCTTTTTGTGTTTCATGTTTCATTTTGAGATTTTTTAATATTGTCTTCTTCAAAAATTAAATACTATTATGAGGTTTATAAGCTTCGATAAGTTATTCCAATAAGTTTATATAAGTGCGTTTACAGAAGTGTTTTCATCGATTGTCAGATTAAAGCCTACATAGGATTAAGATAAAGATACCGAAATCCTTGCAAATATTAAATACGTTTTTTAGACCCATCATGAATAGAACCTAGAACTATTGATACTTATAAAATCTACCCTTCGTACGTGTATGATAATATTTACTTAGAACTCATCAAATTACCCTCCGATAGAAATTTACTCACTTATTAACAAGTATTCTGTCCCCCCATCCACTCAGTTTGTTCGAGCCCTTGATGTCATTGTAGACGAGCTTCCCTTCGTCCTTCCTGTGCAGAGCCTCCGCGTGGTGTTCGAAAGGGGAATAGGGATCCCGAGGGAGCTCCCAGGCCAGAGATGCCGTCGAACCCAAGTAGACCATGTCTTGGAGGGGGATGTTTGAAAAGTAAGCGAGACAGAAGACTGAAAAAATATTTTAACAGTTGATTAGACAGTTTTACACAGGTGGTGTCTCTTAATTGTATGGGTCCAGTGGCTAACTACTGGAGCAACTGCTCTGAAGCAGTCGCACGGTTATCAGAAGATCTTGCGGTCAAATCCCGATTGCAAAACAAATTTAAACAAACATTCTAAAATTTTAGATTCCAGGCTGACTTTATCTCTAAATACAATATATGTAATATTTATAACATATTCATACATTTTATAAAGTAAATCGCCAAAAAAGTTTCACTATCCGAAAGGATAAGAATGATACATCAGTGCAAAATACTGAAAAACCATATGTAATAATAACATAATATGTGGGCATTTTCGCGAAAATCTGTACATTACATTTTTGACATGTTCCACGACTTGGATTGATTTTTTTTATGTATTATAATATAGTATTAAGTCATGTGTTTTTACGTGGGAAATTTATTATTTTACTTTATTTAGTCATATATTTTTAATAAATTATTTAGATCAAGTTTCACAATAAAATTTAGTAAAAGTTAAGCTACAAATATTTCTTATATACAATCCGTTACTTCTACTCCGAAATTATATTAGTGGTATTTTATAAATGGAACATAAAAGTGACGGTTTGGAATGCATAAAGTTGCTTTAACATTGAGTTTTTTGTGGTTCTTCGTAGTTTACAATGGAAACTTAAAGTCGGTCGTCTGTCCGTACCCAAAAAAAATGTCTATTCGTAAAAAGCACTTTTTGTGGCTTTTATCGTAATTATAATGTGAACGTATAAATTAGTTGTAAACCACCTCAATCCAATAAAACAATCTCGTCCGGTTTTGGAAGTACCCTTCCTTCGTCATCCTCGCCATCGTCATTGAATTGAAATGGTTCAAAATAAATTTATAATTTCATATTTTAAAAATATTGTCAGCAAAAAAAATATATATAGCAAATAACCTTATATAATCTATATTAACCCGGTATGCAATAGTTTTTTGTCCGTCTTTTGCCCGTCTATTGCAAGTTCTTTTTTTTAATTTTAGCTTTTTTTAGATGCCGGGCACTCCGGCTGAGAAAATGAAAAGACATAAGGACAGATTAAAATGCGATCCAGAAAAATATGAGCAACATAAAAAAACTTCTAAGAATCAGGCCCAAAATTCTAAATTTCAAAAGTATGTGATATGTCCATAAAATACAAAAATAACGCAGAGATAAGTGTCGAGAGACCAAAAAAGACAACAGAAAGAAATGAAAAAAAACGGGTGACTGTGAAACTATGATACAGGCATCGAGTTAAGCAGAACAAAAGAAAAGGAGGAGAAAATTACATAGGAAGGAGCATCAAGTCAAAATACAATAAAGTTATACAACACAGAAATATTTGAATAAATCTTACAAGTTTTGGGGAAGAAATTTTATCGTTTCAGAAAGACGAACTAAAAAAATAACAAAAATTTGGTTTTGTGGCAATATGTGTAACCTTAGCTTTACAATTTCCATTTCGTTACCACTCCGATCCATTCCGAAAATGTCCCCAAAAAAGTTTAGTGTTAACTGATTTTTTTTTAAATATTGATTCTTAAAGGATTTGTATTTTTCTAATAAAATTGAGTATAATTTTTTATTATCCTGAAAAAAATATTGTAGAACAAACGCTAATTGCTATTTTCAAATACTAAATAAATTATATGTTTCAATTATTATATTATAGGGTAATGGATTGTAACGAAATGTGCTTAAGAATTTTAATTCAATTATTTTTTTTCGACTATTTGTAGTTTTATTTTTAAGTGTATGGTTTTCTTTAGCTAATAAAGGCTCCTTTAAATGATAAAAAAGTGTCTCACTCACTTTAATAAGCTTAGTTTCATGGTAACGGAAAGGAAAATTATCATGTTCAAGTTCGTAATAAAAATTATATAACTATTGTATTAATCAATATTTTTGTGAAATATTCCTTTCACTAACTCACTAATAGACTGAGGAATGTGTTGGCTATGCAAAAACCTATTAATTTCGGCGAAATTTTTTTTTACCAAAATTTTAAACATTTGGCACTTTGGCGAAAATGCCCATTTATTTCGGGCAGTTTTGCATTATTACACTTCAAATACGCTTTGCCACCATTATTCCTGATATTAATTAGTGTTGCATTTTTTTGTTCTTGGCAAAAGAGGATTTTAGAAAATAACGGTTTTGCAAAGCAATGCCATCAAAACAATTTTAAGAAGAAACATATATTTAAAAACTAAAAATATCGTAAGTTATCTAAGCTTAGATTAATAGTTTTTCTTTTTTAAATGTTTAATTTCAACGAAACTCAGAAATTATGAGAAAACTTATAACACCAACACAAAGATAACCCCTCTACAATGAACTCAAATGAAATAAGTCTTCCATTTTTCGAAAGTCAAGAATTCAAAATCACAGAACACATTACTGTATAGAGCGATGAAGATCTTCCAAGAAATACCGACCAATATAAAATGGATGAGGAAAATGTCTTTAAATTTAAGACAGAAGTGACGAAATATGTGAAGCCTAAATTTTATTTTTTATAATTTGTAGATCTTAATTATTTTCTTTTAAAAGACATTAATAAATTTAAGTGCAAATATATTTTTTTTATGTTCAGGTTAATATATTTTATATGTTTATATTAAAATATTAAACGACCCCAGTGTACGTTATGTACTATTTTAAGCAAAATAAACTAATAACGAAGGAAGAGTTGTGTACTTAATAAGTTTTTAATAGTATTAACAGTAATTTGTAAATAGTTTTGCAATTTAGGGAATACACATCAACATTAGCTATTATAGAAGTTTATTAGTAGTGCGGATTGTAAATTATGTACGATATTTAACGTGTACAAGTATTTATATAAATTTAATAATATCTTAACTATAGTTTCTTGGTATTAATGAATGCATGTCAGAATTAGTTTGCATTGGAATTATTTTTTAAAAGAAAAAGTATATTTAAAACACGCATTTGAATGTTCGAAGGAAATGTAATCATATCGCGTCTTGAGATTTCACTGCAATAAATCATGAATACAAAATAAGCTCGTTTGAGCCTAATCCTACAATACTTGCATCAATTTACTTACCAACTTGCAGTGAGCTACCCTCGGGGAATATGAGGTATCTCCTCTTCCTGGACAAGGCTGAATTCCCCTCAAATCCCTTCTCTTCTAGAACCTCCTGCCTCCTGATAGCAGCCTGCAGAGACTCTGTCGTGGTGGCCAATTCTGACGAGAAGTTGGAGGGAGATACGACAGCGCTGTCGGCTGTTGCAACGAACGACACCGGCACGATATCGAACCTGTCGACGGACGACAGATAATCCATTTGCTCGCTTAGAACTCGAGTCATACTGATTATGTACATCGCCACAAGGATGTATTTTAACTGTTTTCGATCCATATCTAAATGAAGGATACAGATTAGAGCTTTAGGTGATTATTTATTTGTTTTTAAACTTGTATTATTGAAGAGTCCGAAATATAGAGATGTATGGATGACATGATGAATGAATGTGAATGAAGCAAGTAATGAATGCCAAGACAGAGTTGTGTGGCGGTCTATCTTCTCTGCGGTAGTAGATAGGAAGTTAATTGGTGGTTTATAGCAATTTTCGTTTATTAAGCAACCTTTCGGAAAAGGTTGTTTCAACATGGTGAATATATCACTTATAATACGAGTATACTCGTATACTTTTTCCGAAACTGTTAATTCGTAAACGAATTCTATTGTAATATTAATTTTAAAAATATCTGGTAAAAAGGTGAAACTGGCCCGGTCAAAAATGCATGTCCGACAAACTAACATAGGTTTTTTGTGCATAATCTTGCTAAAGTTTACAAAATTTATTTAACTATCAATAATTCTGTTTTTATTGCATTCAGATTTAATTTTGATTTGTGGAACTCTATTTTTAGTTAAAGTTTTAAAAAATTTAATATTAATTTTCCCATTTATCAATATAGCTTTTCAGTAAGAAAAAAAAATTATTCATAGTCAGTAATAGAAATAAACAATAACGGACTGATTTCATACAATCAAACATATTTCAGTTAACCCTATGTATTATGTACGTATCGGCCATGTAAAAGCAGAGTTATATATAATCACGAACACACAAACATATTACCATTTAAAATATGGCTGGTCATATTATATATTATTCCTGAAACTTGGAATTGACAACATTTCAATTTAATATTTCCATTAAGTACCTTTACCCAATTATAATAATAAAGCTTACTTCGTAAATTAGGTGTCTTTGTCCAAATTTTGTTTTCATATGTTTTTGTATACATTTAAATACTCTTAAATGACAATATGTCCAGCTCCTGACATTTGATCTCAACATGCTCACTGGCGCCATCTAGCGGCCCGAGATGTACTTATATTTTTTATCATACATTTTAATAGATTTTCTATGAAACATATTATTATTAAAGTATAAAAATCGACAATTTAAAAAATTAATATAAGGTCACCTACGTATGATTTTAATCCTTTTGTCTTCATGTATATGTGTATTCAAAAGAGGCTTTTAGAATAGTATTAACATTTAAAGCCTCGCTGCTCGCGCACTGTTACGCGTGAAATAGCCTCTTTAAAATATGTATATACGAGTATTTATATATGTATCACTTTACTTAGGAATACATTTTACAGAAAATCTGTTAAAATGTATGGAAAACCCCAATTTTTCCAACCCGCGTCGTTAGGGGCGCTGGAGTAGCATATTGCCATCTTAATGTATGGTAAATGTCAGGAGCTGCTCGTATTGTTATATTTCTACGGTATTTACTACAGTTAAATCCTGTGCCTGCTTGTAAACTAATAGGGAATTCTGGGTTTAATGATATGTGGGTATCTACTTGTACTGTTTTAACTAAATTAAATGTCATGTTCAAAATTAGTACGTAACTTTGTGATGGACCTTTAATTTGTGAACACACCAAATTTAGTCCAGCAAAGATACTGTTACCATTTCTACCCTAACAAATGAACTGTTTTGCTGTAATAAATATTTAATTTAAATGAGACCGATATAGCGGAAAAAATGCTACAGATAATGTTATTTTATTTTATTTTCATTTAATACAAAAACTTTCATACCTGAATTTTTAACTGGACTGAATCAGTTTTCTCGTGAAGAAATATATCACTTATCGCGGCGTCAGTTAAAAACTTCCCACATTCCGCCAACGAACTCAGCCAACTACTAATAAGGGCAGTTATAATAAAGTTCAGTAGCGTAACATGGCTCCGTTTGATTATGGCGTGAATGATGGAACATGTGACGACACTGTACTGTCACTGAACAATGCAAGTCACGGCCGCGGCCGGTGGCGAGAACGTTACTAACTTATTCAAGTTAACGCGAGCCGCCATCTTGCCGGGACTGCAGTTAGTATAACTTGGAATTATAACGGTACACGAAAACTGGGCTGAAAGGGACAAACACGTCGGCGGGTTAAGGTGGTCTAGTTTTGGGAAATAGAGGTATTTATTGAAGATGCACATATCATGTTAAATATTTATTTATTTGAGTTTTTAATCCAACAGGACTGGGTGGTTAGTGCAAACCCAGTCTGCCATATCACATGAAATATATACAATATAAAAAGAGAAATGAATACAATAAAATAAATTTTAAAAATAAACAAGAAATAATAATGATAATTCAAAAAAGGTAAAATAATAATATTAAAACATATGAGAAGAAAATGTGAAAAAAAAAATAATTACGAAAAGATAATTACATCAAAATAACAGAAATAAAATGAAAAACTTAATAGATGATAGTAACATCGAATAAATTAAATTAATTTATTTTAATAGATCGTCTTCAGGGTGGCAGTCGCATCATCTACATCCATCGCTCATTGAGTGGAGAGCTGAGCCACGCGGACGCAGCCACGACAATGGCGTTGGTTGACTTCCGTGTCCTGCCACAGAAGCTGGCTAGTCGGTGGCGAAGTAAGGCGAGGAATGAGTGGACCCTCCCTTGAGTGAACATCGTCTGGCACTGCAGAACCTTGAAAGTTGCAGAAGTTGCCTGTATGCGTTGTTGTAGCACACCCTTAGCTTGTCCCATTGCGCTGCTGAGTATTGCGACCACAGCTCAGATGTGTATAGGGCATTGCAGTATGTCTTAAAAAGCAGTTTCCTGACATGGTCGCTACAGTGGTAGAACCGCCTTGAGAGCATTCCGGCGCGTATATTGATGGCTCTTCTTTGTCGTTCCATATCTTCCATATCGTTCATGTCTTCTGTAAGGATATGCCCCAGGTATCTGACCTGCGAGGCCACAAGCAGTATATTTCCTTCTAGCCAGATTGGTGGAATATTTAGTGGCTCCTTCTTGTGTTTAAATACAAGTATAAGTGATTTTTTGGAGTTGTACAGCAAGTTATGTGAGTTTGCGTACTCTTCACATATTCGCACAAGTCGTCTCATCGCATTACTCGATGGTGCGAGCAGCGCCAGGTCATCGGCGTAGTTGATGTTATTACTCCTTTCTCCGCAGATATGGCAACCAATCCGTGAGTCGTTAAGATCTTGTAGGAGGTCATCAATGTAAACATTAAATAGAGTAGGAGACATACTACCCCCTTGCCTCACTCCGCTTTTAAGGAATAGGGGTTTAGGAGAAGCTTCTGCCCATTGGATGAGATTTTTCTGTTGCCCATACCAAGTAGCCAGCATATTGACTGCTGCTGGTGGGACACCACGTTTTATGAGTTTTTCGCATAATAAGTGTTGCGACACACGATCAAAAGCCTTGCTGAGATCTAGAAAACACCCATAAACGGTTGTTTTTTGTTTTTTGTTTTTGTTTTAGGCTATTGTTTGTTTGACTCCATAAATGACCATATCAGTCATTTTGTGATAAAAATCATCTCAAGGACGCTTAATGTTAAAGTTGGTAGCCTTTTCTAAAAAAGATGTGTTATTAGTTTGCTTTTAAAATTTCAAATTTCTCTCTGACCTCAAAAAAATGGTCATTCCAAGGATGTGGAAATTTCAATTTACTTTCAACAATACCATCAAAACTAATGCTTTCCTTGAAAGCCATCGAGGTGATTTTTCACCAAAAGGTCGCTATAAAAATCATCAAAATACTATAATTATTCAGATAATTCCTTAACTTAACTTAAACGTAGATTGCACTACCTTTCTAATACGAACACAAAGGTGGAAGATGTGTTTATGTCACCCCCCCGCCCCGGATTGCCCAGTTTTATTCTCTATGCTTTAATTTTAACTCTTGATTTTTAAACATCCACATTTTACTCAATTTTACCCAATACTGGTACCAACAGTGTATTATCCTGTCATATGCCATATACTCACCCTCTGGTTATATATAAACATATAAAAAACAATATATAATGCTTACTTCAGCACACGGATACGCCCACAGTACATTTCCTACGGTTTCAGTTTTGATCTCATCAGTGCAAAAGTATAATATACGCCAACTTGTTTTGGGAAAGTGATTTATTATTATTTTATTTTATTTTTAATCATTAATGCCTTTCGGCTTTTACATAGTGAAACACAAAGTATAAAACATAGACTATAATGTAAAAAATATGTAAGCTATTGCTTACATATTAAGGGTTTTTATGAGCGTGTGAAATAACAAAGATAAAATCCAAGAATATCTGGAAATAGCAAAGCAAGAATAAGCGTCTATTGATTAAAAAAATGAACTGTAGAAAGAAAAACAATTTAAAAAACAAAAAAAATATTTTTAATAAAATTATTTATTAATTGATAAACTAAAGTTTTTAAGGCAAGATTTTTGTGCATAGCGCAAAGGGTAATAATTATTTTTATAAACAATAATTATATCCGGGCACTTTCCATTAAGTTCTTTAGCAATAATTATAGAACTATTTTAGCCGTTCTTGCTTCGTTACAGTAACATTCTACTTTGTGCCCACAAATGCTGTTTCTCTAACTTAATTGTCCCTCTTCGAAGGTCTGAAATATGGATTAAGCATAACTTTAGTTTTAGGACGAATTGGGGTAGGTACTTTGTTAGTAAACTTCCTCAATATTTGAATGTGTTCTATCTTTAAACCGTAATAAACCAAAGCAAAGGAGTCGCTTTGATAAATCATTTTTGGAGGGAAGACTACATCGACAGAAGTAAATAAATTGCTTTCGTTGTTTCGCAAACCCATATTTATTACATTTATGGAAAAAAAGGTATGAACATGGGCTTGAAACTTTTCTCTAAATTGGGGGGATGAAGATATTTTTTTATCATATCCTGTGATGTAAAAATACACAGTACTTACTGATGTGTACATGCGTACGCCGTATAACTCAATATTTATTTTCCCCTTAACATAGAGACGTTGCAGAGCTCACAAAGTGGCAAGTAAAAGATGCGTTAAATGCCGTACTTTCATTTCACATTAAACCAGTATTAAACTGTCATTCTTCCCGTGAGGTCGTCTGCTGTATCTAAACAAATTGAACAAATAAGTGCTAAAATACCCTCCTATGCAATGAAAAAGTGGAAAAAAATTAACCATTACACAGCAAACACCAGTAAAAGTAGCGCGGTAGACACCGGTAACATTTCACTCGCAAATACACGCAAAATAACTTAATATTATACATAATATAATAATCGTAATCGGGAAACCAGCAATGACATTACGAATCCTTCACAAATACACAAAGAAAAAATGGGAATAAATATTATTCCATTGTTTCTCGAAAATTTTAAACGTCATTAAAAAAAGTGAGATAACAGACCGTAACAACACGCGATTATAAGAAATACAACCTTCTAGGAGTAGGTCCTATCATATTGCAAGCGAGACACCCGAATCAATATTCGACGCAACTTTTAGTGATGAAAAGGACCTACGGACGAACATCCATCGCGTTCAACAGGCATATCTTTTAAATGTCCGTCTTTATCATGCTAAAACGATATTTGAATTAAGAATTTACTGTAAACGTAAGAGTTTTTGTTACTCGTACTATAACATGTATATAAGTATGAAATGTCATTGCGTACAAGATATTAGCCAAAGGAACTTGAATTATTTAGTAATGGTATGTGTTTAATGAAAATTACATAGGCCTCGAAACAAATAGCGTGGATTAGGATATCTACATACTAAAGTCTGTTATTATTTTAGTTCCACATAATTACAGTAATAATTTAACTTGAGTACAAAGCCACAATATCTGTTTCTGAGAAAACGTCCTGGTATTTGATGTATTCTCTTCAAAGTGCATTCGAGATTATTGGGTTTTCGATTTAATGGTCAGCACAAGAAGTACTATGAATCTTTATAAGTAAATTCTGTGCGGATAGTTAAGTAAGTGTATAAGGAAAGATAAATATCCGCAAACTGTAATCTTTAAAATTCTGTATGAAAGACGTATTGGAATTTTAGGTAAAACGTACGACATTTTCAGACATTTTCGTAAGTCTTTAATTTAAAAGATTACCTTTTGAGAATTCTTGTATTTTGAAATCTTATACATTTCTTCATTACCTGTATAGAATTTACATATAAACAATTTGCAGTGTTGCTTGAGTTATCTAAGAAGTGATGTTTAGGACATTTTTTTGAGAGCTGGAGAATAAATAAAAAAATTAATAAGTCTAATCTGAAACCGATAATATTTGAGCAACACGAGCAATGCCATCCATCGGAATATTTTTAAATTAATACAAATGTACCTACTATTGTTGTTATATTTTGGTAATTCGCGATTTTTATATCGTCAAAATCTACAGTACTGACACTTACGAGTGCGTAAATAATATTGAAATTAATTTCTTCTAATATCATAGATATGCTTCATTGAATATTATATATTATGGAGTTACTTTTTTCATAATTTTGTGTGGAAAGGTGACATTAGAAGTAGGTAATACGAGAAAAAGCATACGTTTATATTTGTAACGGAATTTATTTTTTCCATAAAAATAACTAAAAAGGCAAGTAACATTTTAACACTTATTTTCACTAACATTATCAAAAACGTTTAATATGATTTTTTGTATTAAAATACACATTAAAAAAGTCATATTAAAATAGAATTCCATTACAAATTAACTCTTTCAAAATTAGAAATAACAAAACATTTCAAATGCTAAAATGATATTAATAGCATTCACGCAATGAAATAGAAAATAACAAAGAAAAGATGAAAAAATTATTTGCCTTATCGCTGCGCATCGACATAGCGAATTTCGGCTTTAACCCACGTTCCAGGACCGTTCGAAACCGTATTCATGTTGTATGAAATATCCCATGGGTTTTTTAGATTCATATGTGCGTTCGGGGATTCGGATCGCACTGCGTTCCTATTAGTAGATCTTTTACTATCGACTCGTGGCGAGATGCTTGGGAATTTGTACTGTCAAATACTATGGAGTAATAGTGCTCTGTTCTAACTATAGTAATATTATCGCTGTAGTTTTTATTTAAGAGTTCACTGCGCAACCGCTCACTAGAGAAAACCGCCACTGCACTTAAGTCCCACTATATGTACCGTTCCAACTATAGTTTGAATTCACCAATTCAACGCTTACACAGTCTTGGTAACAAATACTTAAAGGATATGGATGTATTTGACAATAATATAAACTTGGCAAATTTCAAAAGGAGGATGAACGAATTGTTTATGCCTAGTTTATAAATTATTGTCCACTACAACTTATATCATTTACTTATTTGTTAATAATGTTAATATTGACTTTATGGATGTCGTACTATTTACTATTTTCAAGTGTAACTTAACTTTTATCAAATGTAATTTAACTCTTGTGCATGTTTTAAATATGTATGTGATTTTAAAAATAATATATCTGTATGTAAAATACTTTTGGGCGTTTAAATAATAAAATAAATAAAAAAAAAAAATGTTTTCGAAAAGATCAATTACTTTGTGGTTTGACATATTAATTATCAAATATAAAAAAAATATGTAAAAACACATTGTTTTGAACCACAAATATTTTTTAATTTATCACCAACCAGTTTCGCTTATCCCAAGCTTCGTCTGGGAAAAATTCAAAACTAAATAAAAAAAATACATTGAGTGAGCATGTATGGGTGAAGCAAGATACAAATAGAATAATACGGATACGAAATATAATCTTTTTTTTACATGAATACCGCACAAGAGTCTCAACTGCTCCCAACCGTCTGGAGCCAGTGAAACTATGGCATCTCCAATAGGGAAATGTTGTGAGGCTGAAGGTATAGGGGAGGGGAAGGAGAAGGGGAAGAGGAAGGTGGGGAAATGCCTAGCTATTCAGATCTGGTCACCTAGCAACGTTTCAATTCTGAATGGTGGTCTTTCACCAGGGCGATACTGAGAGTATCTTCCACTCTGGAACGTGCACAAATATACAACACATTATTTTTTAATTAATTAATTAATTGTGAAACAGCACAAATTAATTAAATATAAATTAGTTGCGCACGCCGGGATTTGAACCCGCGATCTTCCGATTCGTAGTCGAGAACCTTACCCCTCGACCATAGAGGCCGTCATATTATAATTCAATATCTGCATGTTTCGAAACCAATGGTTGCCTCGTCAGGATACAATGTATACTTTTATCGTCAGTCACAGTAATAGACGTTTTAGTCGATCAAGATCAAGGACATTGTTTATTTTAATAATTTTGGAGGTGTCTGTTTCCCTTAGTAGAATTTGTCCTGAGGTCGTCCAAGAGTGTTTATAGTTGTTATCTCTGGATTTTTTTTTCGTTTGAGATAGTAGAAATCTTCCCTTTTGTGTTAAGTGCGTGCTCGGATACGTAAATGCGTTTGGCGTCTTGCGATAATTCTAGGTCCGTTGTATTTAACTTATTTGTGTTGATGGAAGTGGATTTCTTGTAAGCTTTAATTTTGTATAGGAAGTCATCACGAGATTTAATGTTGTTGAACGTCGCTATTGTGCATCTGGGATTTTTCTCTGAAATGTTCGGTCCCAGTCTGTAAATTTTTGTTATTTCAGACTGCAAAGGTACAGCGGTATCTTCACAGTTAATTATTTTTGATATTTTTTTTAGTACTTCTACATTATTTCCAATGCTTGACTCGGGAACACCTCTTATATCGATGTTGCATATTTGGCTTAAATACTCAAGTCTTTCACTTTTGTCGTCTTGTTGGGAAATAGTATTTCGTAGGAAAATATTATGTTTTTTTAGTTCAATTATATAGTGTTGGCTTTTTCATATGATGTTTCAATATCATTTATGCGATTTATTAGTTCTTCATGTTGTTCCGATACAAATTGAATAGATTTTATAATTTCATTGTTTTGCGAGATGAGTGATTCATATTTTTTTTGCATATGAGTTGAATTTGGCTTCTACAAATTCCATTATAAATGTTTTGAAATCAGCCAATTCCTTAATAAATAACTCTGAAGTTAAGCCATCTGCCGTTGTAGTTGATGATTTTTTTGTGGAGTTTGACTGGGCGTGTACAAATTTTGATGATTGTATTGACTGTTTTGCTTGTTTGACGATAGATGGCTCTTCATGTTCATTTAATAATAAAATATCACTACTGAGTTTCGTTTTGTTATTTTTTTTAATTTTTCATGCATGTTTTTCATTTCCTCTGCATATTTTTAGCCACACGGCGTGAGGTTTCCACAAATTCTGCACAAGTACTATGATAGTTATTTACACAAACACTAAAAGATATAAAGTCAGATGAAGTATCAATACTCTTTTCACATACGATGCACTGTGTATTCATTGTAAATCTTTTTATTATCTGCGAGCTTTATATAAAAGGTGATTTCGGCATGGTTAATTTGATTTTAATAATAATAGTTTCACTTAAGTTTCTTTAAAGGAGGCACTTTTTGTATTTTATGACAGCCGACTCGTTTCAGAAGAGATTGACAATTTGTGACAGTTTTATAATGAAGACAAAAAACACTGAAAAAACCACTTCGCAAGATAAAAATCCACTGGTTTGACGAGGGGTCTCCGATTTAGAATATTTGAGTACTTTAAGCTTACTTCAGTATCGTTTTTTTTAATATATTTTACTAATTTAATGCAGACATAGAAATACGTCAACACGTAGGTAGATTATATATCATGGGTTTCTAAACATGTAGATATTTAATTAATAAAGGGTTATTTTAACAAATAATTTAAAAATTAACCTTTAATTTAAAATGATCCCACAAAATGAATTTCTATTTGTTGAAGAAATGTTTGTTATTAATGAATTTTTGACTTTTTCAAATTTTTAAGTTGGTATGTTCCTTATGTATGTTGTAATGCTCCTTTTTATAGATGTTAAATAACGTATTTTAGCTGCTCCCATGTCTCTACGTTTTTACTGCAATACCTTAATTACTTGTAAAATTTTTGAGGACCTCCGTGGTAGAGCGGAGCGTGGATTTAAATCCCGGTTCTAACTAATGCAATATTATTATAATCGTGTGAACTTTATCACAAATGGATCTTCAATACATTCAGGCCTTATCGCACAGAGCATAAAACATAGTATCGACCTGATGAGAGACAACCATTTACAATGAAAACACTGCTTCAAAGAGCTTATGTTTTGTGTAGCGATCAGATGTGTAAAGGGAGCTCTACTTACTTCCTCTTACCGTTCTCCTTCTCGTCACTAAATTCCTTCATTCTCACAATATTTCCACAACTGGGCATGACATAGTTTCGCCGCCTCCGGGTAGTTACTGTGGATTATTAAATTAAAATCAACGTTCACTCGAGCCTAAGAACATCCAAAGGACTCTACACCATATGTATATAACAAGTTTGCAATCGTAATGTTCGTACTTAATTTCGAATTAGTTGACCGGAGTTTGTATGTCAAAATCCTTTGGAGACCTCATTCGTAAGTATAATATATGTATAATTACAATGTTATCCACGATAAAAGCAAATTCTTAGTGAAAAACATACGAGGAAAATACCATGAAAAGCTTAAAATCTTTCCTTTCGGGTGCTGTCAATTGAGTTACATGTCTCTAATTATTTCAATATTTTTGTAAGAAGTACGCTTATCACAGAGTTAATATCGTAGCGCTTCTTCCACAATACATTAATTACAACGTACGAAATCCCCAACTAGACCTCGGGAAGAACAATTTTAGATCCGCTATTGAAAGCACAAAAATCCAGTATTAGAGTAATTCTACGTAAACCCTATAGGTTCTTTAACGATAAGCTTTTCATTAAATTTAATATGCGGGATTTTCATCAAAACCACATAAAAAAGATTATTAACCACCTCATCTACACGAAAACTTAAGAAAATTAATGATAAATATATTGCAAGAAGCCGCACCAAAAAGGATCTCCCTGACATATACAAATAATAATAATAATAATAATATTGATTTGAAACGAACGTTATTAAAAAAGAATATTTAAGGAGGCATTGACTGTCCAACTAGGAACAATTGTTAATTATTTTCAGAATAATTAATAAATCTATTTTGTAAAATGATTGAAAAACCGATAGAAATAAACACTCTGACTCAGGTGTCGTTCGAATTCCACCATGACGCCACGCCGAAAGGTTGGCAACTATATGACGCCATCTGTTGCCAATTCTCTTGGCGCCACTTAACACTTCTAAGGTTTTACAAGTAAAAAAAAATATATTTTATAATTTTTTAATTTTAAAACAAAAAGGGGCTTTAAAAAAAACTCGCATTCAATTTTGACAAAGAATATCAAAAATACATATATCGCATCGTCGATTAGTAAATTAATTTTAAATTAAATTAATTTTATATTTCATTATATTTTCAAGGCAGATGGGTTAAAACTTTTTTTAAATCACTGTTAGCCCCTAAATAATTTCTAAAGATGCCTCTAAAATCGCGAAAAATTAATTCCTTTAATGGTCAATATTTCATAAGGTAAAACAAAAATAAATAAAACACTTCTCACCCGTACTAGATATTTACTAAACCTTTAATTTAAAAAATAGATCATCCCGTTTGGATGGGTATTTTGGTGTCCAATCCAAAATTCAGTTTTGTATGAAACAGGCACCGCAGCCGTTCCCCTTAAAGCTAAAATCAAGTTCCAAACGCTGAAATTGAATATTTTAATTTTGTCTTACTTCGCTGACATTAAAAGCTTGTCAATAAATTGTCATGGTGATATAATAGTGTTACATTAACTGTATTTGCATGTTACTTCACTCTTATCACATTTAATTAAAAACATTAACAGTACGTTTACTTTTACCATTGATCTAATTTCACTGATTTTCATCTCTTTGATAGAAACATTACTCCATATTTTTGAACTTGCCTCACGAATGACTTAGTTGGAATGTCCTCTCAGATGAATAACGTGAATTGGTTTAAAAATTAACGGATTCTGAACGTTCAATAAACTTTTTAGTGGTAAACCTAAGTCACGCTTTTTCATTATGGCATATCAGCTCTATTGGGATGACTGCAAATGCACAAGCGATGATACAACTACGCAGCTACTTCATATTCAACGATGTCGTATGTCAACACAGACAGATGGATCATAATTGAATCGTTGGTGAATAACTCGTTGAGTCTTGCGTAACAGAGCGGCAAGCTCCTTGGCATTATGTGAGAGGTCATGAGTTCATAACTTGGCGACGGCAAATAAATCTGCATGTTTTATCACGTATAGAATTAAAGTACGTTAATATATTATATATACGTACGTTATATATATATATATACGTATATTATATGTACGTTAATATATTATATATAAATATATATTCTTTACGGCTGCCAAACCGACACAGCGTCGCAGCGAGTTCGCAGGATAGGGATGTGGAGGGGGAAGACCAAGCTACGATCCAGAATTTAAAAAAATAAATTAATTTCCCTATTTAAAAAAAAAAAAAAATCAACTGTAACAGATGCGTATTCATCCAACATCTTTAAGGTAATACCACTAGAAGTGAGTGGTTCTCGAACGAGTCGGCTCAGTGATCCGGATCTCCTTTACAGCTCGCGGATCTACACGGCTCGCGGATCTTTACGGTTCGTAGATCTTTGTGAAACTACGAGATCCAGTGAGCCGCGATCCGGGTGATTTTTTAAATCAACGGGTATTTACGGCTCGCAGATACATGAAATTTATTATACGTCATAATATAGGGATTCGTAATTCTAACACCAGTCGTGGAGTCAGCGCTCGGGCTACATTGTGTTGTTTATTCTAACAAGAACAAGGTTGAGCTTTTAACAATAACACGAATTAAAGTATTATGTTAATTATTTATTTTGAATAAATCATTGCTACCTAAATAATAGTTAAAAAAATATTTTAGTATTGAGTAATTACATAGGTATAATAATGTTCGTTATTTGTTGAAGATATAACAGACGATATTCAAATATTATTTTCCCAATGATTTTTTTTTCATAACACTTTTTTTTTTAATTTTGGATACACTTATTTATCGCATAATTAATAATTGTTATTTTAGTTTGTTTTTTGTTCCAGATAGTTAACACGACACACCGATTTGATTTGTAATGAATAACAAAAACAACAACAAATTAACAAAAACATTTTTTTATAGATTATAATTTAAAAACAAAACATCGGATAATTTTGATGATGTCATGTTGGGCCTTTTTTGGGTAAGCTTTTGATCGAAAGGGTGATCCCAATAATATTGGGATTCCCTTTTGCAAGCCTGAAATATGTTAAAAGATTTAAGAGGGCCGTGGGAGCGGGGGAAAGGCATGGTGCGGGGGGACGCGAGCCGTCGTTCAATCGAGCCGGTTCACCGATCCGGAACATTACAGAGAGCTGATTTAGTGATCCGGCTCGCTAAACTGCTAAATACCACTGAGATGAAACGATTACCCAGCCTTGATAAGAAGTCTTATCACTGTGCACATGCGAAATTCGCATTAGTTTAATCGATTAATTTATTTTATAGTTTCGTATATATATTTTTCATATATTTTTATGAGATCTCTTATCACTATACACATGTGAGATTTACAATTAGTTTTAATCATTCATCTGTGTTATAGTTTTGTTGATCATCTTTTACAGCCCTTTCTTTCCTGAAAATGATTGCCCCCATTAATAATAATTACCCCTAAGCGTGGAACAGATATAGAATATTTTTTTACATAAATGCAGAAACAACTAGTACGGAGAGTCAGTTGTCTATCAAGGGCCGAACAAGTGTTTTACTTCTCTTGCCTTCGCCTTTCCTAAAACCCTCAACATCTGCTGCCTCGCCATCCCTGAACTCTGCTTGAAGATATTTTGGTACCTACCTCTTCAAAACTAGCCGGCCCTATTAGGACACCGCAAGTACCAGGATCAGGCAGAGAATCAGCCCGTCCAGTGCCCCACTTTCAGCACTGGGTGCGTGAGGCCAGCACCCCCCCACTCAGCATCCCTAAAAGTAGAACGAGAGCGTTTTTGGAGCCAACAACATACATTTCACAATTTTGTGCGGACATCTATACAGTACAATCCATATTAATCTTCCTAGAAATATTTACATTGGATAGTCAGACAGTGGGTGGTTTAATACTTGTATCATTGATTTTTTGAGTGTCTATTGTATGTAGATGCATCAACTCGTATGATAATCCATATTATTTCGTATGCATTAGGAATATTGACTGGCCTCCTATGTCCAAATAAATTTTTAA